>VXAC01001274.1:259214-316500 GCA_013399225.1 Rhipidura dahli | reverse complement strand
AAAAAAAAAAAACTCATGGGACAGATTGCAAGTTTTTGTCTCATTAACATTACTGTTTTCTGTGTGCAGTTTTAGGGGACCAATCTTTTGCAAACTGAGTTCGGAACATGAACTAGACTTGTGTGTGGGGCTGAGCACAGAGCTGAGAAACTCCTCAGAGTTAATAATCATAACTGTGAAATCATGCAGCTGCAAATTGCAAACTCATTTTTGTCAAATATTTTTAAACAGAACAACAAAGAGATGGTAAGAGCAACCTAATTCTTAGTCAAAATGCTCTTTTTCTGAGATTTATTGTTATTCCTTAACTGGTGCCTCTTTTACCCCTCAAGTTGCAGGAATGCAGATGAAAACATGGGCTGAAATGCTGGGAACCTCAGAGTCAGTGAGACTGTGACAGGCTCAGTGTTTAAGGTCTGCCTTCTGTTCTGGTTAGAAAACATCAGTTAGCAGCTAAAAATTTCTTACATTCTGAAATACAAGGTGTGCAAAGCCAGCCTGATGGTGAATGCATATCCCTGATGCTCCTGAAGGATTCCACACTTGGGTGAATAAAAAAGCTTAATTTTTGGGGTTTTTTTAATGTGTAAAAGGGGGAAGAAATATGAGAGCTGAAGAATGGAAAGAAAAGGATAAAATATTGAGAGCTTTTAGTAAACCACATCTTGATACTCACCACCACTCTAGCCTGGAAAGCAAAATGCAAGGGGAATGACTTTAATGATGGTGGCAGACTCAACTTTTCTATGGTGTTCAGCAATCCTGCTCATGTGGAATTGCTGCACAGCTCTTTCCTTCTTCTGCTGTTTCCTCTCCTTTCCTTTCCAGCTGTTTCCCCTTCTGGCTCTGGAGGGCTGGTTTAGAGGCAAGCCTGGCTTGCAGATGCTCTTTCTGACTGCAGCAAGAAGTTGGAATACCGGAGAATCATGTGAAAAAAAATTATTTTTGTTATTTTCTTTCCTTCCCCCCCCCTTTTACACTACCCTTTTTTCAAGAAAATAAAGTACATTTTGCTTCCTGCAAATAAGACTGTGAAAAAAGTGAAAAAAATGTGGCAACTCATACTTTAAAAAATAACTTCAGGAGAAAATGTGTCAGAAAGTTTGAAGGCATGCACAAAAATGTGCTGTTTTGTAAACATGGATGGAGTAAAAAGAAAGTAAAGAATAATTCCATTGTAATTTAGCAGTTGTATCCCTTGTGCTTACATTTATATTATGTAAAGTGAAGGCCAGAATTGGGAGCTTGCACACTTTCAGTGGCTCCTGTGGTACGGCAGAGGCCTGTCAGTTTGCTGTCCATATGGAAAGTACCCATCAAAGTGGTTTTAGAAACATTATCTTGACTCCTTATTTGTGCTGTTGTTGGTTTTGTTTTTTTGTTTTTTTTTAATCCATAGTTAATGGTGTTGAGTGGGATCTCAAACATGTTCCCTGGTTTTCTTGAAATAACTGCCTTTGATTTTGTTTGTCAGGAAAAGAAATCTAGAAAAAATTCTAAAAGTGTGCATCAAAGTGGCCTATAATTGTTATATAAACAGCAATTATATTGCTTTGAGTGCAGAAACAGCTCAGGCAGTGATTTATCTTTAAGAGTGTGAACTTTGAATTTAGGGAAGCTTTTTGATTTTTGGAGCTGGTCACATTCTGTAGGAGTTGGGGACTTTGATACAGGCAAGACAACAGAAATACTACTGCAGCAGTATTTAGCTATCCTTCAACCTTTGCAGCATGGCAATGTGTTCATTATACTTTCAGCATCCTTTCCACAGGGGAATTAGTGTGGCATCCCAGCAGCACAAAATACTGTCCTCGATTAAATCCCGTGTTTTCTTGGGAATGTGCACCTTATTTCCAAACATACTGAAACCATCAACTGTGTGTCTAATTTTCTGAAATTCTACTTGGATTCTTAGGTGCTTCTGTTGCAAAAGATAAGGTGAAGAGCTTTCCAGGGTGCCTTTTTCCCTTATATTTTCAATAAATTTATTTGTGTCTTAATTTTGCACATACTGGGATGCTTTTGAAGTGACTAAGTGACTGTATGAAGGACAAGAGGGAAAGTTAGATATGCAGTTCAAATAATAGAAAAGTTGGGATTAAGATGAATCAAACTGGAGAACATGAATTAGAGTAGAGCAATACCTTGGGTTTTTTTAGATTGTTGAGAATACATTTGTCTATCTGTATTGTGCTGTAAGGATAAGGTTATATGACTTTTTTAATATTTATATTCACTTTAAAGTACTTTGTGAAATATGGATGTACTGAAATGATGCAAAAAATAGTTCCAAATGATTACATTTTCCTGTTGTATTTCACATAAATATTCTAATTATCCTCTTGCCTACTGCAGAAATGGTCAAAACCAATTTGAATTTTCCTTTGAAGCCATTTGTTTGTGAATGTCATTTTTTAAGCTAGGAAAGCTCAGTCCTCAACTTTTCTATTCACCCAGCATGTCTGTATTATGTTCTTGATAAAGAGAGTTTGTGAGATAGTGATGAAACTTTGAGCAAAGCACCTGGGGGCCAGGGTGGAGTGACAGGATGTGTCCCATGACACCACTTCCCTAAGTTAAGGCAGCTCATTTGAACAGCTATTAATTTAGCTATTTAGTTAGATCACTGCTTATTTATTTGTCACTGGAACTTTTCAAAACAAAACATTTTGGAACAATGGCAGGTCTCTGGCATGAGGGTAAGTTTTCAACATTATTCTTATACACTCTGCATATATGTTCTGTACACCAGAGACCTAAAACATTATTGGAATGTAATGGAACACATTAACTGTTTCAATGGGATTCATGGAACACATTAACTCTTTCCTAGGATTCCACTGAGGTGGAGGTTCCTACCTGCTCCCTTGTGTGAAAATAGACTTGTACATTACAGCAGCTGGGGCAGTGCAGAGACACAGATATTGTATATTCATTTTTAATATATGGGATTTTTAATGTCCCATTTCCCACATATGATAAGTGACAGAGGGAACTAAAACATTTCAGTGGCCATAAGATGGATTTTTGGTAGGGCAAAGGTTAAATTTCATGGCTTCCTGTCTTCCAGTACCGATTTCCTTAAAATTATGGTTTATTTGTAAGATGTTGTCCATCTTTCTTGCAATATACCAATTGAAGTGAAGTATGTGTGCATACTATTAACTTCTTATAAGGCACATATAAAATTCCAGGTAAGTGGGAATCATGTGACTGGCAAGGGGATAAAAGTTCTCTGCACCATTCTGCTTCAAAATAGAATTATTGTGCCACCTAATTTGTTGTTTTTCCTATTTCTTACAGAGAAAAAGAAAATTGCATGACAAAGGTTAATATAACAATCTTCTCTTATTACAATGATTTATGTATGCTGAGCATTAACAGCAGAATGTCATCCAGCTCTCCTTTAATTTGCAGACATCTGGATTTTTCTTTGTTGGGATCACAGTGGTAGATGACAGAGCTGTACTCTTGAGAAATAGGAGAGAACACTGTCATTCAGAGCTTGTTATACCACAAACACTGAACTCTTAACATTTATCTCTGGCAAGTCAGTGGACTTCAAAAATAGAGCTCTGTTTTTATCCAAATGATCCTCACTAATGAAATACATGGGGAAGAATATTATATTCATCTTAAAATTATTCTGATCCTATAATATGTCAAATGACTGTAGATAGTGGTTCAAACAACCTAAATGTGAATTCTCCTGCAATTTTAATTCAGAAGTGTCAATGCTGCAATTTTCAATGATTATGGTTTAAAGCAGCCAGTTTTGTTTCTTTCTGTAATATGAGATATAATTTATGTTTTAGAAATGTTTGAAAAGTGGAAGGGCAGGGTAGTTTGATTAAAGTAAAATGCATTTTGACATGTTTGAATCAACTGTAATGAGAATTTTTCATTTTATTGGTGTTTTAACCCAGAATGATCTTGATGCTATGCAAAGGTATGGCTTGTAAAAAAACAATATTTCATTATACTGGGTTTCACTGCTCCCTCTGTAGATCAGCCACCTCTGACATGAAATGCAGATTTCAAACATTACACCTCAATGGAAAATGATCACTTAGTAAAAGGAATATTCTTATCTGAGGAGCAAGATGAGAATTTTGGCTTGCATTAAATGAATATATGAGCTGAAATTTAAGTACAGTATAAATGCTTACAGTAGCCACAAAATGTATCTTAGCATTGTTATCACCTTCACTCATCAGTTATATTTCTTGTAACAACCACAGGGTTTGCTTTTTCCTCCTCAAACTAATTTATGATATTTGATAAAGTAATAGTTTTGAGGTAGATCCTGTTCTTGAAGGACTGGCCATATCAGTAATCCTGGAACAGGCAAAGTACAGAGGGAAGAAATTGTTTCATACATACATGATGCAGAAAATTAATTATGCCATTTTCTCTCAGACAATACAGTCTTATTTTGCAGGTTATTTGCTGTTGGGCTTTTTTTATTATTTATTTTAAATATTTTGTGGCTATCTTTTAAATATTTCTGCTTCACAAAATGTAATGAAGATTTGATGCAGGAGAAAGTTCAGCAACTCCAAAGGCATCCTTTTCAAATATGACTCAAATTTGAATCCCTTTATTTGGGAATAAGTTTGGCTTTCAGAAGGTTTTACCCAGTGTTTAACACCCAGGTAGTTTTGAATTCATGGTTCAATTCCTGTAAAATAGTGGTAATGACTACACCAATACCTTTTCAGCAAAACTCTGATGTCATCACAAAGACTTTCAATAGAAGGGGAAAAAGTAATTCCTAAATTCACAAACTGCTGTTTATGACCTTTCTCAAAGTGGAAAATGGATGTTGTCTGCCCAGGTCTTCAGACTGTTCCTGCTTGATCTTGACCTTCTGATTAGTTATAGAAAGTTCCTGCCTTTCTGGGATCTGTTCTAGCTTTACACTGCAAGAGCATTGGTCTTGCTTACTGAACAATGTTTTTAGGAGTAATATTTCTATTTTTTGATAGGATGAATTCACTGGTTAAATATGATTCAGAAAACTTTTCTTCTCAGACTAAAATGTAGCTTGGAAACTCTTGAAGCCAAGACTAAAATTAAGTTAAAATAATAGTGATGAAGACCATGAGTGGCAGACAGAGGATTTTTTTTCTTAGAACTATTTTGCTGTGATGTCTCTCTATGCCTATGAGAGAAAGATCTAAACTTTTTTCATAACAAAGGTAGTAATCAGGGAGGTATTTTACAGCATAATTGAAACTGTAAATTGGAGTGTAAGAAAAGAGCATAGACTGTTCTGTTGGGAATAAAATCATTTTTCCAGCATATATGTTTCATATGTAGCTGATCTGTGCAGTTGGCTGCTGTTTGTTATTTAACAGAGTGTGCTGTGTAAGCAGACAGCTGTATTAATCAAACCAACATTATTTTGCTCCCATACAAAACTTAGTCTTTTCAATTATTGACTATTTAGGAAGAGGAAAAGAAAGCAAACTCACCTGGTATTGCAAATGAAGACAGGTAATTTAACACCAAAATTAGCTTAAGATATGGAGCACCATGAAGTGCTGTATGAACTTCTTTGGGGAAAAAAATTAAAAACAACTCAAGAGAGACCTTCTCTCTGTGAAATACTCAATGTTACGGATTTTGAAATAATCAGGAACAACTGATCAAACAAAACAATAGACATTTGTCCTTGTTTTTTAAGCTTTTCCTAGGGAAAAGTTACATGGAAATCTTACCTGTGCTTCTGTGGTAAACATTCGATGAGCACTTGAACCCAGCATGTGCATTGGCTGATACCTGGATAATATTGTTCAAAATCTTTTCATTATATTAGTGTAAAACAGTACTTGTTTTACTTTACTATCTCTGTTTACTTGTAGCCTATTCCTGTTATATGCAGAAAGTTTGGGAATTTTTTCTTTTTATTAGATAGTGAAGAAAAAATTACTCCTGACTTTCTTTAAGTAAAATCATTATACTAACCTTAGGACTAAATAGAAACAAGAAATTAGAGAAGCTGGATCTGGTTTTATTCAAGAGAAGACCTTTGTTGCATAAATAAATCTGGGTGATGTTACAAATTCTTTCTTCCTCATCACCAAGGGTAAAGTTAACTTGCTGTGCCTGTCAATTCACTAAAGGGAAATTTTGCTGGCTGACAAGAACCCCATTTCAGAAAAAAAATAGAGAAGTGTGAACTCTCTGTTTGGGGAATGTGAAATAAAAAACAAAAAGCTATTTTTGTGAAATAACTCCTGACTTATCCCCCCATTCTCCCGATGACCCTTCTTCCCTCTTGTCATAGTAAAATAAAGCCCTTTCCAGCCTAACGTCATGTTACAGCATTAGTGTGATTCCTTTAGTAATTAATAGAATTTAGGCTCCAGCATAGTCAGTTTTGATTAAGCAAACATTAAATTAATTCAATCTGCTAACACTTAACTCTGTTAGGGCTATTGAGGGGAGAAAGCATTTGGATGGACGGCAGGACGCATCTTCATCGGATTGCTCGCCACCTCCGAGTAGTTAACAGTGAGATCAATACAGCTCCTCCAGCTATAATAAAATGGCTTCGACAAGCTCATCTGGGGCTGAGAACACAGTATACACATTGATTTCCTGGCCTGATATAACCCATTTACCTATTCAGCTAGTCCGTTAAGGAAGGTGTAAGGCTACAAAGGCCCAAGGGAGCAATGATGCCCGTAAGTAGGTTAGCAAATACTTGGAAATGTCTTAATTTGTTTTACAGTTACTACTTCAGGGAGATGCATTTTTTTTTTTTTTTTAAGGAAAGGTTTTTACATGTTATTCTTTTGTAATGGTTTTTAAGGTGGGAGATATAGAGTGCTCTTTGTCTAATTTCTGTCTTCATTGAGGTCCTCACTCTTCTCAGGAGCTTGAATATTTGTGGTCCCCAAAACTGTGACTTCTCTCCTGTCCAACTCTGAAACGTACACATCATAAAGAACATGCCAAGCCAAATTTATCCTCTGTCATCCTCCACTTTTTTATTTACTTGGCTTTCTTTCTTGAGTCTGACAGACAAAAAAGGTGTAGAAAGGGATTTACTCTATCAGGATCCATGAATCAATACTACATTATTCCAGGCTGGGTTCCTGCACTTCTGGTTATTTCTTTATTGCTACTTTATTGCTACTTTCTGAGGTCCAAGTTGCAGAACTGGAAACTGGAAGGGTGATTCTAGTCCAGCTGTACTACCAGATTCTGATGAATTCTGTTCTGCTTTGTCTATGAGCCTATGGATACAGGAGAGAAAAAGGAACCAGGCTGCTGGTAAATACTGAATTTGAGTGTTCCAGCCAAGGGTAGTCTCCTGTGAAAGAGTCTGCTAAGCGGCTTAGAGAACTGCTCAATTCTTCCCAAACTCTACTTTTATGTTGTGTGTGGAGTGACCTGTATAATTTTCAGTAGCCTTTCTCATTTCATTTCAAATGTACCATCTAGAAATGAATAGCCAAGACTGGTATTTGTGGTACCATGTCCTAAAATACATGTCTAGGTATGTGAAAAATCTGGGGTTTTTCATGTTCATTTCATTGCTCTCAAACTCAGTTTTTTGTTTCTGTTTCATTACTGGTGTGTTTTATTCCCTCTGTGCTTCTGCACTGAGCGGGTGGGTACTCAAACCATTCATGAGGAAAGATATATTGAAAAAGACAGAATGGTAAAGCAGCTGATAGGCAGTTATTAGATTCAGATAAACTGTAATCTTAAGTCATCTTATGAGCATGCTAATTACACAATGACATTACCTACATAGAGTGCCATTGCTTTGTTAACATGTTATGCAAGGTCCTTTATTAACACTGCAAGAAAGGACTTCCTCTCATTAGATGGTTATGCAAAACTGTAATTATACTTGCCTGTGAAAAATGGTGAAGTTATGAAAAGCTTGCTTCTGGAGGGCTTTACTGCCCTCCCCCCCTTGCAGATTATAATCACTCTTTCTGTGGAGAGAGGGTGACACAATTTAAAGTAAGAAATTTGTTTCCATCTCAGGTTTAGAATTCAGTAATCTCTTTATATTTCTGCTAAGATAACTATCATCTGTGTTATTGTAACATTAAAATAATAAAAATTCTGTGGTAACTCAGTATCTTTAATTTTGAAGAGAAATTTGGGTGCTGTCACTGGGGATAAAATTAGCAGTGAATGGCTATATTAAAAAGAAATTTTAAAATTGAAATAAAATATTTTGGAAGTGATAATAACCAGTGATTTCAATAATGCTTTTTTTTTGTTTGAAATGCACCTTTTGCTACTGAATGCACCTTTGCATTTTTAGGTTTGTTAAACTGTGATATGGTCTTCCTGTGAAAATTCTCCATTGTGCAAGGAATACCCCCAAGCTCTTCAGTACTAATGCCATAGTCATCTCTCAAAAGCATTATAACTGCAGGTAGCCTTAAAGAGACAAGAAGAGGGATTTCAGATCAATTTTCACCCATAACACTATGGCCACAAAGCTTTAGCCACGTTCTTTAAAAGGTTTATTTGGAGAGTTCCTACTTCTTCATAAACTGAACATTTGCACACACCTGGCTTTCCTGGGATACATTTTAGTGTGCAGGTGGTCAGAACTGCTTTTACAGTTTTGAAAGAGAGTGCTTAGATTTTACTTATTTATATGCTTACTTTTAATTTTTCCTTCTTTTCTTTTTCAGGAAAAGCCTGTGAAGCCTCTCTTCAAAGCTTTCTTTTTTGGAGTTGTCATGCTAAAGGAGGATTTAATTAGTGCTCTGTATGTGCATTTCCAATGGAAATGGTCACACTTGGGTAAGGAACATTTTGTTCCAATTCCAGTACCATCTCAGTATTTTAATAGGTTTGTTGTCCACATGAATTTTGTCCCTGTTATGAAAATATTACATGTCCTTAAAATCAAGCTATCTTAAATTTAGTCATAGATTAAGCCTTAGTTTTATGCTATGAAGTTTCAAAATTTGGTTGCAGCATTTTGTTTGAACAATGCATGGGTTTTATACTAATTATGTAAATCAGCACTACCGCTTCTAGTTTTAATTTATTAATTAGGAGATGAAATTATGGTAATTGGAGTTTGAAAGCAGTGCACCCAGAAATTTTCAATATACTTGTAAGACCAGTGAGCTGCACAATGAAGATATTTTGAGAAAGGCAGAGGAATTCTTTGGTGTTGTGATTAAACCATTTTTCCCATATCTTATATATCATTGTCTTTAGGTTGGCAGGTGACCATGTGCTGGAGGCCTCTGCCAGGATTGTGGACAATGTAAATTTAATTTCAGGGTACAGGACAGGCTTAGTGGACAATGACCAGCTGATGCTCCTTTCTGGTTATCCTAAAATATAGAAGTAAAATGAAATCTACTTTACTGGCTTTAAACATCAAGGTGGATCATGTTTTTCACATAATATGGACTAACATTCTCAATTGTCAGTGGCAAAAGACCACACTTACTTCAAGTGAGTGTAGAGGCTGCCTGAGACAAAATGGAAACGACACAGAACGCTGATGCTGTTGTGGCCTCAAGCAAATACAGAAGTCATACACCAAAACACTGCACTGCTAAAGGCAACCAGTACAGTACTAGCACAGAAACTAATAGGCTGGAAAAAACCTGCACTAAGAATATCCCTAATGGCTTCCAGGAATCCTCACTTTGTGCCAGGGCCGTGTGTAACTCAGCTCGAGGCCAGGACTGAAAGAGAAACTAACACTGAAAGTGGGGAAAATCTGAGTGAGGAGGTTGTTCTGAGAAATCTGGCAGAGACAGAAAGGACATGTGAACCCAGGAACATCAACCAGAAGTGTTGTCTTTCAATACATGATTCTGACCACAACTCCCTTCTGTCTTTGAAGATGTTGGGGATGTGAATAGCTTATTAAAACAAATTTGTTGAACATAAGCAATGAAAAGAATGGAAGATTTTATGACAAGGTTAAAGGTTTGGACACATGAATTTCTTAAATACTTCATGTGTGTAGTTTTATCCTGGGCCATCAGGTTAAAACATCAATGAAAATTTGAAAAATGGCTGAAGTCCTTTCCTTTTGTAACTTATCTTGTAATCTAATATTTTCATGAAAGATTCCATTGTTAACCAGGCTGAGTTTTAGAAGAGGACCATCAGCACCTTTTGAGGTAACAGATAGTGAATTATCTCTGCTTCTGCACAGAATCACCACATAATAGAAGACCTCGTGAGCTTGATATCTATTAGTAATGTTAGAAAATACTGAAAAAACTATGCTGTTTGAAATAGCAGGTTTTTGGTTCATTCTGAGAGTCAGAGGATAAGCTAAATTTTGCCTAGGTTTCACTGAATAAATTGCGTCATATTGAGCAGCTTGAGCTGCTCAAGCATGCCCAGGTTTCATATCTGGTGATGCATATGTGGTTTTTTTTTGTGTGTGGAATGACTTTTGTGTACAAATTATCATGGCTTGGTTCACTTAAATGTTTTGCAAACCTTCATAGACCTTTTTGAACGATCTCATTTTTTGGGGCTGAGCTTATGGTTTTTGTGGTTTAGAGCATTTTTGTGAATACAGAGCATGGTATACTCAGCCTTTGTGAATCAGTGACTTAGATTGGAAATATAAGTGATTTAACTTCTGCCTGAACAGTACCCATCATCTAAGCCAAGACATTCTTTTAATAAGTGAGACTAATAAATAAAGCAAAAGGATTGGAGTCAGAGGGTCCAGAGCCCTGCCGTCAGTCTGACTCAACTCAAGCAATTACCTAAGTAATGCAGCAATAAACAAAAAGAAATCAAATGGATTTTTCACTTCAGAATTAAAAAAAAAATGTTTTGTTTCTTTTATCCTTGACTTCTAAGGCCACAGCCACACACAGAGCTAGGGCAGCGATTGCACCTCACACTTCATAGAGCGAGGCATATATACTGCCTGGGAAACAAAACATCTTACTTTAAAATAAATTTAAAAAAAGCACTCTGAAAATTAATAGCAAGGAAAGTACATTTTCTTTCTTTCCTTCCTTCCCTTCTCCTTTCTTCCTCCTGAACCCTTCAATGTATAAAAGAAAAGCAATTATTATGCAGCAAAAACAATATAATAAATAATTTCAAAGGCAAAGAAAGTAGGATGCCAAAAGCTGAGGCATAGAAGAGTGAACTTCTGCATGCCGTGGCAGTGATATATGGACAGAGATGATAACATTAATTTATGTGGTGAAAAATTTGATATGCAAAAATTAATTCACCAAGAATATAAAAGTTTCAAGTCAAATATTCTGGAATTAATTGTAAATTTGTTATGTTTTCATCAGATTTGCTAGGTAGCTCCAGATCAGGAATTCTGACTCTGTCTTCATGTTCTTCACATTTTTTTTCTGTTTTGTTTTATTTTTACTATGGGGTAAATTATTTTTTTTTTGTATTAAAGTCCACCATATGAGTTTGTTGTTTTGTTCTGGAGAAAAAAAGATAGAGACCCTAATGTTGTGCTCTCCCCAGTTAATTTGAAGGACACTTGTTTGTCTGTGGTCAGGGCATCTCCCATGGCCACAGTCTCAGGACTGAAATTATCTATGTAGGAAAGAACCTATGCAGGAGAGGAACCTTATTCTCATGGGTGGTGACAGGTCTTCCAAAGCACACACTTTAAGAAAAAAAAACTTAAAGTAGGAAAGATTTTTTCATATTCCTCAGATTCATGTGTACTTTAAGAATAGGAGTTTTCTGAAAATGACTTTTTTAAAAATGTTTTTCCCAGGTCACAGCTCTGTGTATGATATTACAGTAAAACAGGTTTGTGACTGACAGACCCTAGTGTGACATGCAAACATACTTATACCATATATTTTTTTTACATTTTCCCTGAGCATGTGGCCATATTTTTCCTCAAAGTTTTGAAATAAACCCTGAATTCTCCATTCTCCTCGTCTTATTCCCCTCTCTGTCTTTCAGAGGAGGGACCATTCTATTCAGTAGGATTTTTATGGCTGAGATTGAACAGATAAGAAGAGATGTAGGTGGCTGATAGGAGCAGCAGGTAACATGGCTGTAACTGGATCATGGCAAGCTGCTTTCCCAGCGTCTCTTTTCCAAGCAGTGTCTATGGGAACAGGGGGCTTAATGAGCTGCTTGTGACACAGGATGCGTAGGCAGAACTTGCTGTTATCTGTTTGGTTCTGGATAAACACTCAATCACAATTGAATGTTAAGAATTGGCATTGGAAATTTGGCAGAATGCAATGCTGTCCTAATGGCAAGATTTAAAATGAATATTTCAATTTTGGTGCCAGAATGTAGTAACTAGTGGATGAAATTGCTCATAAAGCATACAGCAGCCTCATTAAGATGGGTCATATTGTCTGCAGGCAGAAGAAGCTTGGAAGATGAATCTTTCTCTGTCCTTAGAACTGTTGTTTAAAGAATAAAATCCAGCATCTGGTACTAATTTAAAGCCTTGTCCATGCTGTAGAATTAGGGTCTTAGCCAATTATTTGCAAGTTTTCGTTTCAGTTTCTAATGGACAATGGTGCAGCTCATAGATGCCTTAGTAATTTAGGTGTGTACCACAAAGCCTCAGGTAATTGAGCCAGTTCTGTAAATGTGTGCTTACCTTTAGGTGTATGAGTAGTAAAATGAGCTGGAATGGGATTACTTTACTTTTGTGGTAAACACTGTTTCTCCCTAATTTGTGCTAAAATTATAATCTTGTCAGTTACATAGCAAGTAAAAATACTTTTAGTAGTTTTGCTTTATTGGCGTGACCAAAAAGAGGATGTATTTTTGGGTGGTGAAAAAGCAAAACAGGGACTCTTAAACTGTACCGTCTCTTATATAGTTTATCCACGTAAGTTATAAATGCAAAGGTTATTTATTTGAAACTTAATGTGCCCTGTCCTGAGGAATATAATTTCATATCCTTCTCTTTCTGGCAGTGTCGTGTCATTCCGTGGAGAAGTCTCTGGTGGTGAGTTTAAACAATTTCTTTTCTTTGCTAACTTTCCCGCGTAGTCATGGATCACTCTAATAAAACTAATAATAGAAATTGAATATGTATGAGATTCCTGTTGGCCCCTTTTGCAGTGAGTAGTGTAAGCAGAAGCCATTGATATCTGGAGAGTATCAAAATTAATGCAAGAAAAGCACAGTTAAAATGTTTACTTAAAAATATTTCAGTAGCTTTCATTGAACGACCTCGTGGGTCCCGCTGCAGCGAGAGGAGTGTTTCACACATGCATAGAGATGTCATGCTGAGCTTTGCTGCAGCGTTCTGGGGCTGCCTCAGAACTCTGTGCTGCTATTAGAGTAGAAAACATGTAATGTGTTATTTGGTTTGAAACCATAAAAATGATTTTTGTTTGTCATGCTATGCTCTGCATGGTCTCAAGGTACTTTGCTGTTTAACTCGAATTTCAGATCCTTATGGCATGCGGTAGAAATGTTACACAGTCATGGTTTTTTTTTCTTCTTCTTCTTTTTCTTATCTACATAAACAACATAACATTGTCAGAAAATTGAAAATGTGCACTTTGTCCCATCAGCTAAAATGGGCTGTCAGATAATGCTTTTTTTTCTCCATTGCATCAGATGAATGATGTAAATGGTTTTTGGCTTTGGAGGTTTTTGCAAGGCACTAGAGTAAATGATCAGAGTAGTAACATTTTTAACCTTATCTATCATACTGAAACATTTTTTCTGCCTCCAATAAAACATGTCAGAGTCGATTAAGGACATTCTTCAATGAGGTATAATTCACAGATTTTAGTAGCGAATCCAAGAGCACTGAAGTATTAAAGAGGCTGTGAATACTTAATTACGGATATGTTGCCATCCTACCTTTTACTGAATTCCCTTAACACTTTGGTGCTCTGTATCTGAAAATGCTCTTTTCCTCTGATGGTGAAGTAAAAGGAAAAGCCAGGTACAATGGCAGAGCATATGTCACATTGTATCTAGTGACAGTGCAGTGAGAGATACTGCTGTTCTAGTACATTCAGCTGTGCTTATCTGGTACATGAGTGCACATTACTTTCCATGGGCTTGGATCACTTTGGACAGTATCATTAAATGCCACGTCATTACCTGTTATGGAGTAGTGCTTTTGCTTGAAGTGCCTCCTGGGATACATGCAACAGTAGGAAGAATGATGGGTAAAGATGGAAGCAGCATTAAATTTTCAATGGAAACACTATTGACTTTGACTTTTCAGAAGCCTTATCTGTTAGATGGTGTTTGTCACAGAACCTGTAAAGCTGTGGATGTTCGTCAGTTGAAAGTTGCAGGCAGTTGAACGATATGGACAGGTGAAGGCTCCAGAGGGATCAGCTGGGCTAGCATCGAGCTGGAGGGGGTAAATTGAAGGTTTATTTATCCAATTCACTGTCAAGGTCAGCTTGCTGGAGAGCTGTCCTATGTGTGCTTACAAAATGCCAAAATCCTGGCAAATTGTCTGAAAGAGCCTCCAAATCACTGACCTTTGTACGGCTCACATCAACATGCCAGTGTCTTTTAACAGTATCCTTAGAGTGCATTAAATAGTTTGTAAAATCAAGCTTTTAATGTCAGCAGAAGTAACTTTTTATTTTCAGCAATAAGGAAAAAATAAAAGATACCTAATGATGATAGAAAGAAACATATGAAATAGAGAAGCTGTTTCATCTGAAATAAGACTTTTAGCATCTACTGCTTTTTCAGAGTGTACTTCAGAGCATGTTTTAGAGAGGCTGTTGTTTCTTTTCCTCAGCAGATAAAACATCTAAAACATTTGGATTTTTTTTCTCTTTCAAATATGTGGTCTTTAGCATACTTCTATTGCAAAATCTGGATTGCCTTTAGCCTTCTTTAACTCTCTCAGGTGTATTGCTCAGATTTTAAGCTAATTAGAGCCTAATTTATTCTTTTAATTAGCTACAAGAGTTTTTAACTGTCTACTTTCATGTGTTTCTGCTGTATTAGGTATCTGTTGGAAACAGGTCAAGTTTTTTTACTGATAACTAGGTACACTTGTAAGTGGGTTATATGTACCACTTTGGTAACTATGTAGTCTTTCACAAGTGGTTTTTTTTTTTTTTTTTAAATATAGGAGTCCTTTTGCATATAAGGCATTTAATTCTCTGCATGATACCTACCCCTGGAATTTACATTGGGGAAAAAGTGGGATATACCTTAGTTTACTGTGAAGCATGCACCCCCTGTTCCAAAGCCATTTAAATTGTCTATGCTTAACTGAAGTAACATGAAAATAAAAACACAGCAGGTTTAACCATAATTGGCTTAGTCTTATAAAGGGGTAATGGCACATTTGGCTGTTTTAGTGAATGTTTTTTCACTTGCTTTGTAGCAGGTTTTGTTTCCATTTAAATATATAGATTCATCATAGCCAAAAGAAAGACAGATATGTGTTGAGCTTTTGTTTTACATTTTGGTGTTTTGCAGTGTGCTTTTAGTTTCATTTTGTCATTTTTTTCTTTTCTTTTTTCCTCTCTGTCCATTAATGACATACTAAAAAAAGTGTTTTTCTGAATTCAGCTTTGTAATTTGCTTTTTTCTTCCCGTTGCTTGTTACCTCTCTGGGCAAACTGAATTTTCCAACTAAGGCAGCTCAACTTGCATTTTCCCAGAAAGGAATATTAGTGCCAACGCACCACACAGCTCTCATGGCATGGGTGAAAATGGTGAAATTATTGACTAGGAATGGATGAACTGGAAAATCAATTTTAGCCTTATTTCGAGAACCATCATGTGAAACTCTCTTAGTACTCTGAACTAATTTCTAATTATACTTGTCTGTTAATGCAGCGTGTATTTACAAATTTTATCGAAATCTATTTCAGTGTTTTGATACCCCATTGTTAATTTGTATTTTATTAGTATATGTATGTATCTCTGAACATTTTCAGAGTTTGTAAAAGAAATAGATTTTGTCAGAACAAAGCAAAAATATGAGCCCCTGAAGTTTCTTAACTATAGCACAAATATAAATATTGGTGTATTTACTAGTTTTGAATATATGTAAATCCTGTTAATTTTATGACTTGTGTATAAATCATTGTTTAAGTACTTTCTAAACCTTAGAGATTTGATATGATGGCTGTTGAGGGCTGCCTTTGAGCCACAATATATGATCATGTGAACCTGCTGTAGTTCACAGATCACTGACTTGACAGAACTTTATTATTATTTAATATTTATGTTACAATATTGCCCAGAGTCCCCAGCCTTAGACAATGCCCTGTTACAGTGGGTATTGTACAAACATCGATGTAGACACGATCAATGTCTCAAGGAGCTCAGAGCTGTTGGAGTTATAAGGTCATGCTGAAATGAAGTTAAAGTCTGTGTAAACTTTGCAAAAAAGTTTTGCAATATGCCAGCTTTGAAGTGGAAGAGATCAAATCAAAGAGAGTGGAGAGACAAGGGTTCCACCTGTGTAACAAAGCAGAGCCTGCCTTTATTGTTGGTGGGTACACATTTAGACAGAACAAAAGCAAGACTGAATTATGATACAGTGCCTTAGGGCACACACTGCATGTCGAATTCAGGCATTAGCCTGTATTTTATATGCTTTATATTCTACTTTAATTGAAATTGCTGCATTTTCAGATTGAGATTTAGCAGATAAAAGAAGGAAAAGATATTTCCCGGATAGAATGTCTGAATCACATAACTGCTTCTCTGCACTCCTGGCAATCATGGTCTGCATTAGAAGGGTTAACAGGTATGATTTACATTGGGCTTGGCAAAATAAAGAAGTTTGTATTTTGAGTCTGTATTCTGTGCTGGAGATGTTAATCATGAAAATGTTATTGAATGGAGTTTGTGTCTCTCTCAGACTATGTTTTCAGTTTAAACTTTGCCTTTTCACGTGACATTAATTAGTAGAAAACAAATGCAGAGTAGAGATATAGAGCTGCCATATTTTCTATGCTTAAAATTTTGTCTTAGTTCTTTCCTCTAGGTCTGGTCTTTAGATGCTGAGCAAAGATGATTGTCTTTGGGGTTTTTATCTATTTATTTATTTATCATTATTTTGCTGTTGAAACTAGCAGGATTTGGTAAAACCTCCTTGATGTCCTAATAGTCCTCTAGCAGAGTTGGAAGGTTTCCCTTTCAGGGAGAGACACACTGCCTCTCATTAAGAAGTTGAATGTTTACGATGAAATAGAGAGGATTTCTTCCATTGTTCAAAAATACTTTGTTTACTATTTCTTTTGATTTGCACTAAACTTAAGTAATTACTGTTCAGACGTCAAGTTGCTTTGGTACTAATTTAAAACATACCATTTTTTTGCAGTAATTCTTACTATGTAATATTTTAGTGGCAGCAAAATATATTTAAGGAATCTTGAACTGGCAATAATGTTATCTTTTTAGGGGAGTCTTGGTTGAGGAAATTGCCTTGTAGTGTCCTCTGGATGTTGGAGAGGTGAATTATAGCAGCTCTGAGGATGACTTAGTTTGTTTCTTTCTCTTTTAGCTAACCAACATGTTGACTTCTAAATGCAAAAATGCATGTGTTTTTCAGCTCTTCCTCTTATTCTTGCGGACTACCTGGATCATTAAGATTTTGGTTCAGACTTCAGATACAAACCTGGTTTCTGAAGGCAGTGTTTTGCTGCAGGGCATCTGGTTGCTTTCATGTGCTGGATGTGGGATATGGGTTTTGGTAGGAAGAACTCCAGGGCCAGGAATGCCGGTGCTGCTCAGTTTGCTTGTGGCTGTTCATAGCTCTAAAATACTGGTTCAGCAGTCCTTGTTATCACACAGCATGAGCCAAATTTCCCTTTTACATGCGTGATTCATGTGCTAGTCTGTGGAAATGTATAGAAACTCCTGTGCCTGCCTGATGACCGCTACGGATTCTGGAATCCAGGAGTCTCATAAAAACACGAAACATCTGAACCATAAAGAATGATATTCTTTTCTTTCCCCCCCCTCCATGTGAAATGTTAGGATGCTCATTCTATTTTCCCCTTAAATTCAGATGGAATAAGCTCCTTTAACATACCACACATAACTCCTCCTTGTGACTTTCTCCAAGTGCAATTCTGCTCTCACTGAGCTTGAAGCTGTCTTTCAACAATAGTGTTTAAAGCAGAGGGGCACTGTTGTTTATGAACACTTTCCTTTTGCAATGGCTCCTTTTTTGGACTAGTGTAAGTAGAGTAAAAAGGCTGTGTACAGTACCAAAACAAAGAAATTCTGTCTATTCTGCAGCAGCCAGTAGTGTTCTGTGAGCTCTTGCATTGGTGATTCCATCTTTGGATGTTGATGGTGGTTTGAGCACCTTGGTGTTCCATGGTGATTGAGAGCATCCCTTGTTCCTTTTGCTTGGAAGTCTGCAGAGGTTTGAATAACAGTTTGTATGAGCACAATGGCTTTTAGGGCATGAGGCCATAGTAATAGGGATATCATGAACGTGCTGAGGTATCTGTCCTAATAATGCACCATAAAATTAATATGTACCAGTGCAGTAGTTGCTGAGGGTGGCTGCTTCTTTGCAGATCAATTCAATATGGTGTTCTGTCTCCACAGAACTTGTGCAGTTCATTTTCTGTGGTTAAAAAAACAGACATTCTGGATTGTATGGCAGAATCTGATGATTTGATAATCCATTAGCGTTTAAAATAAGAGGAAAATACAAAGCTGAAAAGAGACCTTAGCATGAATTCCAAGGACATTTGATGAAAGGTCTAAATTTAATATTATATCTTATTATTGTCTGAGCCATCTGGGGTTTTCTTTGTAGCTTCCACATTACTGAATGTATTCTCATCACACAAGTTCTTTTTTTAAATATGCAATTTTATTTCAAGGCAAATCTGCCAAACGTAGATATTTGACAATTACTGTTCAAGAATGTAGGAAACGGGACAGATTGCTGCAATGATTATGAAATGTGAAGATCTTAATTTCTTGGGCTAAACAAGGAGCAATGGATACCTTAGGTCTTTAATGCTCAAAAAATTGGATTTATGTGTATATGAAGCTTTGGAACTGAACTTGATCTACTTGATGTACCCACAGTAGTGTGATGGATGCATCAGCTTCTTCATTATCAGAACAATAACTCCTAAATCCCTGGGTGAAATATCATCAGTGTTAGTAGGGCCAAAAGGAGAAGTTGCTCTAAAGTGAATAGTAAATTTAGGCTTCTTGAAACAAGTTCACTGGACTGATGCTTTTATTAAAAAACCCAAAGAAACTCCAACAACAAGAGAAACCTCACAAAGCCCCCCTCCCCAAAAATGCCCAACTCAGCAGCTGTTGAGGACCCCATTCAGTGCAGGTGGCTGGGGACAGAGTCTGGTGGAGCCCTGGCAGGAGCCTGTGACCTGCCAACCCTTTGCATGGCCAAGGGCCCAGGGACCTGTGGCACAGCTGGGTAAGGGACAGCCAGAGGCAGGGCAGGAGCTGAGCAGCAAGACCCCAGACTGCAGAGCTTTAGACTGCAAGGGCATAAAAGCCCAGCAGTTCCTTTCTTGGGGTCCTTCCTCAGAGGCACCTTGGGCTGTTTCTTGTTACCACTCTGTCATTCCACTGCTTAAAGGATCCAGAGGGCTGAGATGCTGCTGTGGGAAACTTGGGATAGAGCTGGTGAGGAAGCCTGGTCTGGCTGTAAGGGGGGTGTGTGGAGCTCAGGGAGACCTGCTGGGTCCCCAGGGCCACCCCTGCCGAGGGCCCTCGGCCCCAGCAGTGACAGCCTGGAGTGGTAGGGGTGTGGCTGATAGAATGGCTCCTGGATGGAAACTTTCCTCAGCACAGCTGCTGTGATTAACACCAGTTTTCACTCAGGCCCAAGTAATAACTTGATTTTATCACGTAGACCTGTGTCTATTTATAGCACGGAGTTGGGGCTGAAGGAGAAAGAAATTCAAATTTGTATGTGAAGAATCAGGATATGCATCCATCTATTTCTGATTTCAGGAAAAGTCAAATGAAAGATACATATACACTTGGAAAGACTACATGTTTTATGACACGGAGAGTCTCAGAAGAGACTATTTGAACATTATAACTTTATGCCTAACTGTGGTGCTGTCAAGACAAAGCATAATGTTTTCACATCTAAAATTTAACTACACTGTATTTATTGTTTTGCTCAAGAACATTAAAGGAATCTTTATCTGTCAACATACAAGAGCAATGAATGAACAACTTAAATTACAAGAGTAAATTAAATGTCAACTTTATTTCACCAAAACAGGCTGTTCTTTTCTGTTAGCTGAGGTTATAACCACTGTCTTGAAATATTTGCTGTTGAAAAATGATTGACAAGTGTGGACAGAAGTGTGTAAATCCAACAGGTTTTTAATTTACTTGATTACCATATTTATTGCAAGCATACGGGTAAGTTTGAAAAAATAACTTCATTGTTATACTATGCTATCTCAAATCTCCTGCATTCACTGTAGTTTCAAACTTTACTGCTCTCTCTATTCTTATATTGGCCATGTTTTTGTGACTAGAGTATAGCTCTGTGTTTTATTTTATACTAATAAATCACTGAGACCCAGTAAAAATGTAAAAAACCCCTAATAGATAAAAATGATATATACTTTTGGCTTAGAGTATATGATCTATTTCTCCAAAGTATTTTGAAGACCTCTTCAAATTCTGTGTGCTTGTAAATTGCCTGTTATTAAAATAACTCTTTTAGATGTAACAAAAAAGAAAGCAAAAGAAGTTATAAAATAGTGTACATACTGCTGTTGAAACCTTCCTCACCTGTATGTCTGTATTTGTCTGCTGGTCTTTGAGAGCAGAAATTTCCTGGAGCAAGACTATATGCAGTTTTATACTGGGATTAGAGAATTACAGTTCTTAGGGAAGGTTCAGAAAGACATAACAGATAAGTGAAATGTTATTTCACAAGGTCTGCTTCGTTGTGTGGGATATTTCTCCTTGACGGGAACATATAAAAATGTTTATCTAATGTATCCACACTGTGTATAGTGAAGGAAAAGGGAGTAACAGGTCTTTATCAAAACTATTCACATGGAAGGGCACGATGTAGCATAAACCAAAGGAGGAGTTTATTTGTGGCAAAATTATGGGCAACTCTCATGCCTTTCATCTCCAGCAAATGCACGTTTGCCTGAGTTGTGCTCATAAATGAGTGCTCTGCCTGCCTGGAATATGGACTCCTAGAATCAAACAACTTGAACTGGATGAAAAATGAGAGGTCTAAAAATTATGCTGCTAAAGCAAGGCAGTATTTATCCTTGTGGTCAGAGCTATATGAGAAAAGCCCTCAATCTGCAATTTTCAATATATCTGTTCTGGGTGAAGATAAAAGAATTGCTAATTGAGTTTACAGTATGTAAGACTCTGGGCTATGTAAGGGTAGGTTATCATTACCTCTGTGTTGTCAGTTGTAAATCTAACTGCTTCTGTGGTCTAGAAATTCTCTTCTCATAAAATGATGGTCCAGTATTTTTTGAGCCAAGATATTCTCTCTCCAGCATGTCAGAAATAGTGACATAAGACAGAAACTCTCATAATACTAGCCATGAACCAAAAGGAATGTGTCTTGTTAACAACTTTAAAAAGAGCCAGTTCTCATTGTAACTGCCTTCTAGCATCTACATGGAAGAGAGGATAAAAATTATAAAATATAACCATGATGTATTTTCCTGATGAAGCAATAGTTTATAATGATAGTCACTATAAAGTTAATTTTTACTTGAGCAGAGCTGAGCTTAATGGTTTTCAATTATACTAATTTGAGTCATGGGTTTAGTTCATGTGGATTTTGCAACCCCTGGGTTTTGCTTTTATGTTTCCTCCCTTAAATGCTTGGCTTCTTTTTTGCATTATGCCCTTCCCATTCTCTTTTAGACGAGAACATCGGGCAGTGATGGGATGGCTCCATCCCCTGTCATTTGCATCAGAATTTAATCTTCTGTGAGGAAGAAGATTAAACATGTAATTTGAAAATAAGGTCTCATGTTCCGAATGGCTTTGTCATCAGGCACAGGCTCAAGGAAGAATGTCCAAAAGTATGTCACCTTTCTCTGACAGAGGTTGAAATCTCTATTTCACCTAAGTTTTTCTAAGGCACTCTGCCTTGGCAAGGAATTAGGCTCCTTATAAATGCATAAGTTAAACTGATTTGTGCTGTATCTACAGTAAGTATGTTTTGGGTTTTTTTAACTTTAGACTATGGTTAGTGTGGTCATTGAAACCAAACATCCCCATCAGGTCTACATTTGCAGATGACTGGAAAACAGTTGTTGATTTGTACCTTTTACTTACATTGACTAATGCAGCACATCTGGTACACATCTGGTAGAGCTTCTGATTTTTGTTTTTTTTGGTCTACAAAAGGAATCTGGAATAAGGTCATCAAAACAGTTTTATTAAAGAATCCAACTACAATAAGAGGGAATAAAGCTGTGCCACTGTTCTGGATGTGGTGTTCCAAAATGCTGGTGTAGGCACAGCCTATGACTAGTGCCATGATGTGTCTAAACAGAGGGTGAACAATTCTTTTGTCCATTATGTCTCTCTGATTTTACTGCCAAATATTAATGCATGTCATTTCCTTCTGATTTTTAATTTGTATTGTAAATTCCTCCTTTCTCTACTGTCTTGCTACTTATTATTTTTTGCTTTCTAACTTCACCCCTAATCTCCCCCAGTGGAGGCTGCTGCAGGCTGTGTCTCATTCAAACATGGAGTTGGCCAGTGTTGGCCACAAACCTACTGGCCACTGCTTTTCAGAGTGTACATTGCATTAAAGACAACTGAGCACCTCTGGGGCTCTGCCCATGGTGCAATTTGAGGAGTGGTGGTATTTGTTTATTAATTTAAACAATCTCAGTCTCAGCCTTCTTTTTTAGAAAGTTTGTGTTAAGAGGTATGAAAGTAAAAGAAAAAGAAGGAAAGTCAGTCCCTCCCATACAGATGTGACTGCAGAGACATGGTTGCCCACTTTGTGTGGGGAGGCTTTTGGTTGCTGAAAAGAGGAGGTCTGGTTAAGATCTCTGGTCAGGGGTGTCTGCAAGACTTAACCTCAGCTTTTGTCCTTGCATGTAACAAAAGCTTTCCAATGGCATAAACAACATCTACTACATAGTTTCAGAAATTAATTTGCTATTTAATCTCATTTTTATTTCATGTTTCCTTAGAAGTATGCTTTTTGCCTCATAAAAAATGTTAATAAATTCTATCATTATAATTTGCTTTGATGGCATATTTAAGGGTATGTCCTCATGGAATGTCTCTTGGAGAGATGATACCCTGGAAAGAATATGTCTAGAATGGACAGTACTGTCTGACCTCATTAGCCAGCAGTCCAGGGAGCAATTGCAAAAGACCTAGATTGCAGTAAAACCTTGTTTCTCTCCAAGACAGGCAGTAGATTGTAAGACTGGGGTGTCACCTTGGTTGTGTCCTGCAGCTTTCAATCTGCAACACATGGACAAGCCTTGAACAGGCACTGTGTCAAGCAAATAGCGTCAGAGTTTGTCATGGGTGCCATGGTTTATTACTTTCTTGATGAAATGGGCATTTGTCCAGTAAGAACTTGAGTTGTACCTCTGATTTATTTTGCCTGAACTATTTAAGTTACCCTACCTGGTGCAAATTTCGGCTGAATTTGTGCTACAGGAGAAAGGATCCACATCTACTTTTTATGTAACTGTAATCTTCAGTCCATGGTTGGCTAAAAATATTAGATGTGTTCACTGACCTCTTTGACATCAATAAGAATATAGTATCTAAATCAGTTAAGATTCCATTTATTCATATACATTATATGCATTTTAATATCGACAAGAGAAGACAGGTCTTATCATTAAAATGATCTTGGATGTAATGTTTTCAAATTGTTACCATAATAGTTCATTACATGCTGAATCTGTTTTGAGTGCCATAAATCACAGCAACTGATGGGAAAGGAAAGAGCAGCACTTGGAGAACTATGAAAGAAATAAATAATTCCAAAAAAATAGGTTAAATATTATTTACTGTCAAAAAGAGGACAGGAATATGATACTTTTCAATTACTTTTACCTGTTTCTTGAGTTTAGCTGAGCTCCATATTGATTAAATGTGATGGGGGGTGGAGTATTCTTTTGAGCTGCAGATTCATCTAAAGTTGAGAACACGTGGTAACTGTTGCTTTTATTTTGTGGAGAGATCTTTTTGTCCTAACCCAGCTCGTACTGTGTTTCCTGAAAATATTTAGCCTTGCTCTGCTTAAAATGTATATCATCTTCCTGATAAATAGTGTCTTTCAAACAGCACATTTACTTTTTCTTTACTTTATCATTTCTTTGAATGATGTGGGTGTTACAATCCAAAGGCAGTCCCATTTTCTTGAATATGATCGAACTTGTAATGCAGATCAATAAGTATCAATATAACCTTTTAGACAAACTCTATATATTTGGCTTTGAACTTCAAGGCATCCTTTTTACTGGGTGAAAGAACAAGCTAAACAACTAGAATGTTATTAATAAATTTTTCAGTATTTTTTGGCTGAAACTTAACTTGAACTACACAGATAAAATGCTCTGATAATTTTAAATATTTCTCTTGGGTGTGAAGAAACCAGAGTTAGAAAGATTTGGATTTTTGCTTGGTGCTTTGTTATGGGTTTTTTTTTGTTTGTTTGTTTTGATTTTTTTTTTTTAGTAGGTGAAGGCAATTATATCTTTATTGACCCTCTGTGTTTACCCCCTCCTTCAATGTCAGGTACTCGCTTATTATTATCAACATGACATCTCCTTTCTTTGAAAGGTTGTCCGTCACACTTTGAATCACCTCTCTCCATGGTTACATTTTCTAATCAGTTCACATGATTGAGCCTACATCAAGTGATGCTTTACTTAATTCCTTTCCGTTTGTATGCTGTGATTCTTGGAGGGACTCTCGTCAAAATTTTGGAGGGCCCTGTCAGTTTGAAAAGAACATGACCTTTAAATTGTATCAGTATGTTTGCTGGTGCATAAGGGAAAGGAAAAGGTTTGTAGTGATGGAAAACCACTCTAAAAATGAAAAGTAATTCTCTCAGAAGCAACATGCATAAGAAGTTAATTTGTTTATATTTAACTGAATTTAAAAAAAAAAAAAGAATGAGGGGGACATGTTCTTTGAGCAATAAGGGGTCCGAACAGTGTGTCCTTAAATTTGGCTTAGAAAATTGTGTCTGTTTTTCTTTTCTGCATTTATAATAATAGATAAAAGTAGAAATATTCAAATGCAACAGAATAAAGGTGTAATTCTTTGAAATTATCAAAGCTGTTACTTTGCTGCATTTTCATAACTGTATATGTGGCCATGCTATAATTAGTAATTGACAATGCTAATTATTAGTCTGTCACTGACTAAAGTGGCAGAGTTAGATTTTATGTGGGTATAAATATGTATACATTTATGTGTGCGTGAGAGGATACTTCAAGTTAACATAGAATTTTGCATTGTGAATGCAGGCAGTCTGAAAACAAGGAAAATCCCTCTGGGATGCCTAACACGGATAGCTGAGGAATATAATACAGATGCATGCTAGTGAAGCTGAGTAATGCTGGGAGCTTAATAAAGTTTTGTAATCTTTATTAAGTATACAAACTGTGGATGATCAAATACCCTGCATAACTGAATCGGGGATATTGACTGTTCTTATCTCCTCCCCTCCATGCTTTGAGGTGTGTTATTCTTAAGTGCTTTTTACAAATGTCAAAATGTGTAGTTTCACTGAAGCTGTTGAGGTCTGGTTTGCCATGCATTTATATATCATGACTACTTGACATTGATGTCCAGAAGCTGTTTGTCCTCTCGCTTTTTTCTATATTTGGTGTGTTTTTAATCACACTGCTACAGATTCTTTGATATCTGATAAGGTATGAGGTCATTCTGAAAGTGTTCTCAAGGTCAGTAAAAGGATTTCTCTTTTCTTTGTGGATGTGGAATGCTCAAAAGATGTGTAGGAACTTGATTATTTTTGAGCTTCCCACCCTTCAGTCATCTTTGTAGAAAGGGGCCAGTAGATTGAGAAGTTATTGGGTGGAGATGCACAGGCAGGGTGTGATCACACAAAATTGCTGTAGTGAAGGTGTTTGTGCTGCTTCCTTGTCACCCTAAGTCACCTGCCACTCTCTTCAAACTTAATAGTATTCTCACTGATTCCTATGAAGGATCTAGGCTTCCCTGCCAAAGATCTTGTTTTCTGGTACTGGATCTCATTCTTGCTTCAGGAAATCAACCTACTTGAGGCAATCTGACAGAATCCACGTTGACAGAGCTCTTGTTCTGGGTGTGACTGGAAAGTGATGAGCAGGTTAATCCTTGCTCTGAATTTGTATTTAGACAGCACTGTGTGAGAGTCAAAGTCTGGTCTTTGTTCCCTGATTTTCAGCTTAAGGAGCAGAGAAACAGACCCCAAAAGTTAAACACTTTCTGTGTTTCCACTCTTACCAAGAAGTGCCCCAGTGTCAGCCCCAGGCTCAAACGCTCGCAAATTCTGCCCCTTTAACACAGCAGCTTTGGGCTGGTTCTGGTGCTCGAGAGCAGAGGGCTCACCTCTGAAATCTGCCCTGTCTGAGTTTAATTATTTGGCATGTGTCACTTTCCTAATGATAGTGGCAAAGCCGTGGTTGTCTGCATCTAAAATTAAGGCTATTCACAGAGTTCAGATATGTAGGTTTTTGCTGCATTAAGGTGGGCCAACTTTTGTGCTGGACTTGTGTAGTTTGTGATATTCAAATTGCAGGTGGATATGGCACTTGGCAATTGCACACACACGATGCAGCATTAGATTTCCCCATGCAGAATTTGGAATGATATAATATGTGGATTTGAGATACTAAAGAAGATGAAGGCAGCTATGGCTGGGGTACAGGCATGAGTGTTATCAGCATTTCATAGAGGCATTTTGCGTAGGATTTTATTTTAACATTTTGTGCTAATTCGTATTTCATGTTTCATTCATACATTTAACCCGTTAATGCAATTCTAACCTTTCCCTGATTGCTCAGATAAAAGTGTTTTCTCTGGGTTTCAGAGAGTATGAAATAAGGTGGCAGAATGATAAATACCAATAGTGGGTTTCTGGGCTGGTAGCAGTATTCAGTAGTGTATAACATGGCTTTCACTTACACAAAGAAAGGTCATACATTTTCATCTGTGACGTATCATCATTTGCTGAGACATGAACTTCACAAATATGTGAAGCCCCTTATATTCTACAGTTGTTTTCTTCTGGGCCGTAACCTCTAGATTTTAGTTACTGTAACTTGATGGAGCCCCAGGCTCATGATATTGAGGGCAAATGATGTTTGGTATCTCCTACTGGAAGTCCCACTTTTGATAGGGGATTTGCTTTTTAGGACATGTGAAATCTCAGAAATCCTGCTAATCATATTCTCTGTTTGAAAAAACCAAAACCATGCACTACAAATTAAATATTAGAAATTAGACCTTGACAGAGTCAAAAAATTTTTGATTTTGAATGTCAGGTTCTGTTGTTTTGCCTACCAGAGGTGAGCTAGAAATGCTTACATGGCACTGTATCTTTTTAAAGAGCAAGTATAATGCAAATTCTGTGCAGCCTTAAAACATTATTATGTATTTTTCTTTACGCTCCCTTTTTCCTTCAGAAGTTGATAACAGAAATTGTGTGCTGCTTCAGGTTCTTCTGGGATGACCTAAACACCTTTTATTTATTTATTTACTCACTTACTTCCCCCCTCTCCCTTTTTGACTCCTGCTCTGGCTAATTGCTCTCCTCTTTCCCTTAAAAGGATAAAATTGTGTGTTTTAACACATTCAATTTCCTACAAGCTAAGGGGCTCACATTGCAATGCTTTTCTCACTTTCCCTCTTATGGATATGTGAAATATAATTTCATATCTTGAATTGAATAACACACAGAGTAATAGCCTATGTTCCTATAGCCTTATCCACTTGATTGGAATTTTCCACGTGGACAAAATGCAGTGCTGAACCCCTGTGGAGCATCATGGGGACTAGATCCCAGAGTTCCAACTTGCTCCTTAATCACAGGCAGTATTCATTCAAAAGTCTCTCTTAAATTAATTGAGAGCATTGCCTGAGAGAGGTTGAAAGATTGGGATCATTCTGAACAGCAATGTAGTTGTGCTATACTGTTAAAGGATGCCATGTCTTAAATATACTGGAAGTCATAAACACGGCATTATAATAAATTACAAAGCAGACTTTTGGAAGATTTGTTCTACCTTTCACAAAATGCTAATGTTTATTTTGCTTTCATTTCATCGCATTGTCTTTCATTTAAAAATTACAGCTTTACTACTGTGAGCTAATTTCATAATACCATATTAACTTAATATTATATAAATTATGTTTGTCAGATTTGGGCATTGTTGTAGATGTACAAAGCCCAAATTTACTACCAAAGCTCTCCAAACACATGTATTCATAATTTGCTACAATGAACCATATGCCACAATATAGTATTAAGGAATTACACATTCTAATGCCAGGCACAAATCCTGCTGCTCTTTCTGCAACTGTTCTAGGTACAAATAGAAACAATATATTTCTAGCCTTTTTTCCCCCTAGTTGCAATTATGAGCAAAAAATGTTACAGTGTGGGAATATTTTAGCCACCTGCATTTTGTTGTCTGGCTAATTTTTAGCTGCGTGTTGCTTTTGAACATTATTGAAAATATGTGGAGATTGCAGCAATTCCTGGGTATATTTTCTCTGCAGACTATTATAACTTTAGGCCTAGAAGGAAAAGGTAATAGAAATTGGCACAACGAATATTACAGAGTATGGAGAGCTACAGCTTTCTTTTAGTGGAGAATGGGAACACTCCTGCCTAAGAGGTTTAATTGCAGCTGCCTGCAGTTTTGCATGTGGTGTTTTCCACTTGCAAGGTGTAAGGTTCTGCAGTGTAACCTGGCTTATTCTCTCCATTCAGACAAAGAGCAGGAATGCTCTCTGTGAAGGGAAGGGGAGAGCTTGTGCAATTGTGGAACATCTATAGGTTTTTAAACACACACTGTCTAATCAGCCTCTGACAGATCCATTGTAAATCAAAGGTCTGGTAAGTGGGGATGCCAGAAATGTTTGATCTCATTCCAAGCCTTGAAACAACTTGCTTATTTTTTCTGCAGTTTGGCTCCTCACTAAAATAAAACATTGAGAGATGAATGTTCTGACAGGTCATTGTGTGTCAAACTGTCACTCTGTAATGGTTACATATTTCAGCTGGATTGAGGTGGTGGTGGTTGGGGGAGGTCTGAGAGAAAGAGAAAAAGAGGGAGAGAAAGAGACAAAGAAGAACAAGATTTCTGCTCCTTCTTATGGCTGATCTTCATTTAAACCAAACACTTGTCATGTTCAGGGGAAGTTTTATAAATTTTTAATGATGTTGGGTACAACTGGTGCTTTGAAATTTGCTGTACTTTAATTTTTTCTTCGTTAGCAAAGGTTCGCTAATGCATTGAAGTGCTAAGAGCGTGTCCTAGGGATGCCATGATAATTGTGTTGTTAATAATATTGTGGCACTAGTAATGTTCTCATGGTAATCAAGCCATGAGATTTTTTTTTAATATATTCAGTTATTACACTGCATCTCGTACAAATCATGTCAATTACAATTGCCAGTCTATGACAGTTAAAATAATTGTATACGTTTTCCAGAATTTTCCATTGGCTTGGCTAATCAAGCTAAAAAAAAAAAATCAACACATTATTTGCATTAATTTTGTTTCTAGTCTATTTCTACTCCTAAATCATTTGTCCATCTACTTCAAAAGGCGGAACAGTAAGTATTTTAATAATAAATATACAAACATATTCATACTGTAACATAATATAGGCATACTTCTGCAATAGTAACACAGGATATTGCCTAGGATTAATCTCTGTGTGTGTATAGATATATATTTGCTAAAATTATGCTCATGTAGAGTGTGTGTACTCTATCAGAGATTTATAAAATAGATATTCAGAGGTGTTTGTTTTCATGGGTTTGGGGTGTCTGTGTGTACAGCTATGTAAAGTTGTCTGTAGTCATTGATATTTTATGCCTCCCTTAGAGATGATTGCGTGTTACTGCATTTGAATATTTATTTACATTAAAAAAAATCAACTAAATAGTTGCCATCTGAAAGAGAGAGCAAGTTCTGTGTCCAAACATTAGCCTTCTGTAACACTGGCATCTCCTGTCTAATGCTGTCGGTTTGTTTCTTTGAAAACAAGAGACAAACAGCCAAAACTGGCTCAGCATTCTGTCACCAGAGCAGGAAACATCCCATTGTGTGGTTGAGTACCGTGTCCTGGTGGGGAGGGGAAACTTGGGCTTGTTTTCTCTTATAAGAGCTTTATTCTGCCCCCCTGCTCCCCCCGCCTTTTTCTTTCATTTATTTATTTTTTAAATTATTATTTTTTAAAGACAATGGTAACCCATTGCACTCTCACTCCAAATTGTGGAGCTGTTGTTTCTTCCACAGGAGGGTTTGGTGTTTTTCAGTGTATATTTACAATAGCTACTAAATGAACACCACAGGGGTGCAGAGGAAACAGGGAGTCAGCGTATGGATTGCAAAAACATACAGAATGATAATATTATTTCCTTTCTCAGGGAGGTACAGCATGTTGAAGGGCTGGTGGAAATGAAGCAGCAGAGAGGCGGATCAGTAGTACATGAGCACTACCCAAGTACAGCCAGGGGTAGTATATGAGAGAGAATAACAAGGGATGTAGTAATTACACGAGGCGGAATAACGAGTAGGCATGGAAGCATTTGAGAAATAACAAGTCAGCTGGCAGTGGTATTTGAGGAATGACAAGTGAACATGACAGTATTATTTGAGGAATAATAAGTGAGCTTGGTGATATTATTTGGAGAATAACAAGAAACCAGGGGTGCTTTCTCTAGGCACTTTCCCCTGCTGTTATCTTGTGAGGGAGGTGCACAAGAGAATAAGTGGTCACAGGTTGCAAGGGTCAAGGAAACAAAATGTTTTTTTATGCAATAAGCTTCTACTAAACATGGCCTGAACAAATCATCCCTCAAAATGTAGAATTTATTCCTCAACTTTGCCTGGAGGTAAAAGTGGAAAGAACAGATTTTTTTTTTTTCCCCCTACTCCTCTGGCCCTGTGAGTCCTGACCATAGAGAATGAATGGCTTTAGAACTGTACCCAGACAGAAAAATCAATGCTTCATATCAGGAGGCTTCAGGGGTTAGACTCCCATGTTCATGTCAACAAGGCTATTGGTTTTCTTAATACTCCAAAGTTATCGTTTCCCTGCTGCAGGAACCTTCCACTGTGACTTGTGTGGTCACAGCTTAACAAAAGCACTTTCCCCTGGCCAACCACCAATTGGCAAAATGGCAAATGGCAAAAAAATTAATTGTTGATGAGGTCTATATTTTTTTCAAACCAGACCATTAACAAGCACATGGAAGTTAGCATTTGCTGATGGGATTTGCTCTGTAAAATTATGCTGGTTTGCACATGCTATGGGGGTCACTGCAGTTTCACTGATATGATGACGCGTGTTTTGAGCAAAACCATTACTGGGATAAAAATTAATAAGTATTGGAAAACTGGAATTAAAGAAGGTGGGGATTTTTTCTTCCCTTTCCTCTCTGCCTTGGTTGGATATTGCTGCTATTTGTGTGGAAAGACCTCTGCTTCCTCTGGACAGACTCCTTCAGGCTTGGTTGTGTCACTGTTTTGATCTGAGTGGGTCGGTTTGTTTCGCAGTCATCACTTCTGTGTTAATCACTTCTCCCTTGTCAAGAAAGTCTTACAGTTTGTCAATAGAATTATGTTACATGAGGTTAAAATCATGTTGCTTCAAATAATACTTTTTGTCATCACAAGGTATTAAACAGACTACCTGAAAATGAGGCCCTCTTTGAATCTTTGTCAATTTAATTAGTGTAACAACTATATTTGGCTTACTGGGCAGGAAAAAGCCAAACTGATGAGCTCCAGGAGGGAAAACTGGCTACTGTACAGTTCCAGTATCATCCTGGTGTGCATACAGAAAGCTAAGAGTCTTAAATGTTGCATCAGGTTAGAGGGGCATTTTGTGGTCTGGTTAATTCGATGGCATCCCCCCTCCTCTAACCCCCTTTTACTGATGCTTTTTCCCCCCCCCCAATTTTTTTTTTCTTTTCCTGTGCTGTCTTTAGTGACACAGTGCTAACACTGAAAATGCTGGCGGCTACAGTGAGCATTGCTCACCCAGAGCAATCGGATGAAAAGGCAGTGCAGATGTAATTTGTTTTCAATGGCTGTTTCAAAAGAATAATTGTGGTGACATTGTGGGATCAATATTATAGATTTTTGTTTTCAAGTACACTGTATGTGTGGTGCTAAGGGGAGGCAGGAAATATAACACTGCAGCCTGAATACAATAAAAATGGATTGAGGTCTGTGGGTATTGTCGGCTGGTAGCCATCATGGGTTTGGAACATCATTGGTGGGATTACAGCGCCTGTCCTCTGGGCTGGGATTTCATTGTGAGTGCACACACACATTTGCTGCAGTTTTCCTTCTCAGCTCCTTAAGGGACCAGCTCACTGCACTTGTATAAACTCCCTGTGAATGAGGCACTGTAAATGCTGCCGTGGCTCTCACCTCTAACAAGTGGCAGGATTAAGAGGCTGGGGGTTAAAGTTTGCAGCCACGGCCTCTAATTTGCCACACCATGCACTGTGTACCCCAGCAGAACCTGGGGTGGGGAGGGATGCATGGCACACCTGTGTGAGCATTTCAATCCTCCTCCTGTTCCCCGTCTCTCTAGGCCACCATGCTAGATAAAACTTCTTTAAGGCACCTGAGAGAGAGAGAGCAAGAGCACCTCCAGAGAGCAGCCTGCTGATAGAACCTACTTCTAACAATATGGTGAGTGTCATTTTAAAATACCATGAGAAATATGATGTGGTGATCAAGGACTTCCTGCTTTAAGGGTTTCATGTATCAGGGTAACTAGACAAAAAATGTAGTTCCCAGGGTGAAAATTATATTAACAAAGAATTACTAATAAAGCTGAATAAATGTAATGAGATGTGAAAGAGAGTGCATAGCACATTTTTTTTCTGTCTTTCATAATTAGGCCCTGAAAGAAATGGAAATTCAGACAAAACACCTTCCTCATTACCAATTTAAATATTACAAATTAAAATGTGTTGTTATTGGACAGCTGATTGTTTTGTTTTTTAATTCAGGAGGTAAAGATGCTGCCTTTGGTTCAGGTTGCTGTTTTAGAGGATAGGATTTGCAGAATGGTTTTGGCTGATTCTCTTTTTCAACTGAGATAAAATTTCAAATTTTTTCTCTGCCAGATTCTCCCCTTTCTTTCTTGGCTGAAATGATAGTTACCCAAACTCTGCTGACAGTCTGTGCACTACAGGGGTGGCCCAGAATCATCCTTTGTTATTCTCACAAGCCATTTATCATATTTATTAAATCACATAGATTCCTACCATAAGTTGGAAAAACAGTATGCGCTTAATTTGGACCAATTAATTCCACAACAAATACACTCTCTCTTGGCCTCTTTTATAAACCAGAACATCAAACAGCTGTTCTCTCATCCCAGCAAAACTAGAATGTAACATTTTTAGTCAGCTTTTACAAGTGAGTATTGGATGAAACAAGATAGCAGACACTTACAGGGATCTATTTCAACCAGTAAATCCTGGTAATTTATTAATGACTCAAAGCTTATAGAAGTAACTCTATTTTATGAAGTTTTTATTTCTGTATTTTATAATTCTTCAGGCTTACAGTCAGTAATGTCCAGTTCCTTTCTATATCTCAGTATTATGTTACAGAACATAAAACTCCTTTCTAATACCAAAATATTACAGGTTTCTCTTTGGAAAAAAAAAAAAAAGGCAAAACAAGGTTGTGCTCTTAGGGCAGTTTCAAACCCCCATCATGGGTTCCAGAACAAAAGCTACCCTTGCAGTGTCTGCTATGGCTGTCCAGTCCTCCCATGTTTGCCATGGCATGAACACCTACCCCGAGAATTTCTCTATCTCTCTCTTACATCCTGGGGGGTTTTGTCAGAGGCTGAGGAAGCCAGGTGACAATTTGTGTTTACAGATTATCCTGAAAGAAGTACACACACAGGCCTGATGAGCATTTGGAGATGAGAAAAGGTTAGAGGAGCACTGGGTAGCTCATCTGAGTTGGATACCTGTGTGAGGAGCCCTGTGGGGGCTGCAGGGGCTCTGCTCTGGGTCTGTTACAGAAGCTTTGTCTGTTTTCTCTCTCTATGTCTCTGGTTCTCCCTCTCTGATTCCTGCCCTGCAGTTAGAGGAGGTGACACGAGTCTGTGAGTGGCACCATCAATATCTGTGGGTTGCTGCCAACTGCTCCAGCTTTGAGCTGATGTTTAAGTTTCACTGGATCACAGACTAATGCAGATGTGCTTCCAAAACACACTAGTGCAACAGTGGCAGTGGATTTGCTCTGCTGCTTTAGGTACTGTCTTGTTGTTTTGAAGAGATTAAGAAATGTGGTGCAAAGCCTTGAACTTAGAGAATGTAAAGGTTTAGCCAGCAGAGCTAAACTGCAGAGCCCATAGGAACAAGTGGGAGTAACCTTTCCAATGTTTGCTTTCAATTTGCTTTTGGGTTTGTCTTTTTTGTTTTTACAATCTCCAAGAGTAGAGGCTATTTGAAAGTGGCTTGGGGGGGGGGGGGGGGGGCGTGTGCTNGGGGGGGGGGGTGTGCAGATGGTCTACAAGAGGTGGGGAAGTTAAAAATATGGTTCACATCTCTTTCTCCTCCGTGTTGGCTGACAGAACCAGGCCTGCAAAAATGGGACTGCCCATCAGATCCAGGGATGTGCAGAATTACTCGGGGCTGCCTCTCCCTAATGGTGGGGAGGCAGCAGAGCAGCACATGGCACTGCCACGCTGAACACAGGCGCTGTCTTTGTACTGGAGCTTGGTGCTGTAAAAGTTTGCCAGTGTGGTGCTCCAGCTTTTATTGTCAAACAATTGAGATATCTGAGGTGCTGCATTGTGTGATGGCTTGGGAAGAGCAACAGCTCCTTGCATTTGTGGATTTCCTCCTCATTGGCAAACCAGGAAGGACCTGGAATGGATTGAATTCAACTCTGATATCTTTGTACTGCTTGGACCTATTTCTGTCTGTAAATCTGGCATCTAGATTGCTTACAGAGAGCTTTGTTGCAATGAGCCCATATTCATATTGTCCAAAAGCCTTGTCTGCTTTTGCTCTCCCAATTCCTTGCTTCTACTGCCCTTTCCCTTTTCCTTTTGGTGTCCTTCACCGTCACAATTTCTTTAGTAAATTGAAAGTAGCTTGAGGCAAAGCTGACACACGGTAACTAAGGATCCTCACCTTGCCTTTTCTGCCTTCTGAAAAATAAAATAATGTAATACAGGAAAAGCAATCCTTCCCCCCGTGCAATTTCTACAGACCTTTCCCATGATATATATCTTCCAGTAGTTACCTGGTTTCTGTGCAGGGGCATAGGTAGAGCACCTGAGTTTGGGAATCAAACCTGGATTTATGGAAAAATGTGCAGACCAAGTAAATGGCTTTGTAACTGGAATAAGTCAAGCAATCACTATCTGCTGACTAGTAATAAATCTGAGATTGATGCAAAGTGTTAATATTTTATATTGCTTACCTTTTTTCTCCTTTATTTCTGAAAAAAGTCTGTCAAAAAATGAAAGTTGAATGTACACCATAAACTGCATTTCTTCACTTCTGTGTCTGTGGTTGATTAACCTTAATACAAACCTATATTATTTTTTTCTGGATTCATTTCTGCTGATTCTTTTGAAGAAAGTGAATAAATAGTGTTTGCCTAGCTAACCTCAGGTCTGTTCTCTTCAAAACAGGTTTATGTTTCTTTTCATGCAATAAAGGTAAGTATATACAATATATAATGACATAACCAAAAGTTTATAAACATTTGTACAACTTTGTTTTGAAATGTCGGTTTTGTGAGTTTTAAACCAATGGAGCATTCACCAATTTATTTTAAATTCATGTGTTTGAGCACAGTATTTTCAGAGGCACCTTTGAGAATCTCTTGTCAATTGTTAATGCTCTAAATGTTTTTTATTTCTTCATTTATTTTATTATTTTTATTGTGATAAAATGTTAGCTGACATCAAATTAATTTAAAATCATAAATTTTTGAGGCAAAATTTTGCCTGTGGTCAAAATTTTTTGTCTACAATCATGCTTATGTCTTTATTGAATAGTTGCCTAGCTGTTGATAGCATGCATTAAGTATATGCAAAATTGTTCTTAAATTGTTGTTTTTCAAGGTCACAGGTGGGGAAAATTTGGTAGAGAGGGCATTGGCTTTCTCCCAAGAACTTTGCCTCAACATGAAAATCCATTATTTGATATTTATTTTGTTAAGGTAATCTGACTTGTTGTCTAAGAAATTCTCCTTGGAAATAGGCAGCTCCTTTCAGCTCCTGGATGTTGGTCTGAGGCAAGGGAACGCCAGGGTGAAGGAATGGAAGATAAGGACCTCACGTGTTCTCGCTGTGTTTCTCAAAATTTCTTGTAGTGAAAATTATGCCGTGAGAAAAGAAAGGGTTTGTATGGATTTTCCTCTTGTATGATTAGGACAAGGCTTTTCTGGATGTCACTCACTGTCAGAGATTAGGAATTTAAGATGATTTAAATGGCCACAGCAGGTGCATGATGTTCTCTTTGCTTGAAATGTGTGTGAGAGGGGGGAATTCCAGCACAGGCACTGCATCAGCTGATGGAATATGTTGGGTAATCCAACAGCTACAACTGTGCTCCTACAGAACAAATAAAGGATTTGGAGAGTCACCCAGCTCTAGAAAAATTGAGTGTTTACCATCACAGGAAATAGACTTTCATAGTTATTTTTCATGGCCAACATTACTTCTTGAGAGTCATCATATTTTATGAAAACTTTTATTAGCGTTTCTGAATGACCTTACCCCCATTGTGTTTTTATCAGTCCCAAGAGCCATAACCTTTTTAAAATATTTTTTATCATTATAAACACAATAAAGTAAGCTGTCTTGCACATAGATTTGTAGATCTCATTAGAGATACTTTTAAAAAAGGTACTCCATCTCTTGGGAAGATAATGACAAGTAGTAATCTTGGCATGCAAAGTTTTCACACAGAACAGTTTGTTGAAATAGATTGTTTAATCCTTCCAGAATTGTTTTGGAGTGGATGTACTTTTTAATTGCACTTCTGCACAGCATTATGACTTGAGTGGGGGAAAGACAAGGGCAGCTGAAAACAAATGCTGCGGCAATATCAGTTAGATGGTATTCCAGGTGAAAAAAATAGCCAAGTATTTGCTTAAGATTTTGAGTGTTATCAAAGTCAAACAAGAAAAATTGCAGTTTTAAAACTCATTAAAGTTAACATTTGTCTGTATTGTAAATGAGGTATATTCCCTAGGGTAGTTAACAGCTTTGGTGGCACAAGATGGGGATAATTTTTCAGATGTACTGTTTCCAGTGGGCCAGTGTCCTAAGGCTTTGCTTTAAATGGCCTTTTTATGCAGGAGGATAATGGGCAGTTTGTGCATTGCTAAATCAGCCCTATTTTGTTAGGAATGTTACAGTCAGGGCGCTTACAATTTGTCAGAGGAAATGCAGAACATCTCTACAGGAGTCTGTTTAAGAGGACATCATTTCTCGATAAGCTCTTGCTTAGGTCAACATGCAGCACTGCTCTTACACTATTCCCCTGTTGCTTCTGCCACACGGGAATGCTCTGATTTATTAGGATTGCACAAGTCATGTCCTCCGCCTGACTGAAGCCACAATGTGGAAATTTTCTCTTCCCTCCCCCTTTTCAAAAGGAAATGTAGAAGGTTACTTTAAAGGCCTCTTAAAGCATTTCTGAGGGGACTGTTTCAATGAAAGGAAATCCCCGTGTGCTGTACAGGATCTTTGTGGCACAGCTGCATGTTATAAATACATCAGGGCTATCATCCTTTTAGAAAGTGTGCTGTTGGAGAGGGTTGACTGTGTGACTGTTATCAAACTACTGTAAAATGCTTGTGATGATGTGCAAAGGCAGAACAAGAAGATTCTCTGAATGTGAACAAAAACATCCAGTGACTAATGGCATTAGAGTTTTTTAACCAGACATCAACAAAAAAATCCAGAAGTCAAAGTCAGTTGCAGTGATTTTTACTTCAAATGTATGTCCTGTCAACTTTTTAATTACATTTAAAATTGTGGAGACACTTCTCCTCTAATACTGGCTTAATGAACGATGATTCCTTAGTCAAATCTGCTTTAAAAACTGTGTGCAGTCCAGTGTTGTGTTAATTTCCCGTTTGATAAAGGTGCTGATACTCTGTCATTCAGGCTGCTATTACTAAGAAATTTTTGGTTTGTTTCAGCATTGTGATGTTTTAAACTCAATGCAGCCAAGGACATTTTTAATGAAAAGAAAAAAAGCGATGAAAAGCCTTAGTAATTTTGTGTTTGATGCCAATTGTAATATGAGAAGTGCAGAAAATATTTTGAAGGGGTCAAAGCTATTCATCTTTATTGTTTTTCTTATTTTTTTCTCCTGTAACACAGAATTTAACTGTCTGTAGGCATTTAAGCCCAGAATATTCTACCTTCTCTGCAAAGAGATAAAATATTAGAGTTTCTCTTAAAAGACAGCTTAGGTGGCTGTGAATAACCTTCTGTGTAACTGAGAGATCTGATTCACAGGGACTCATTCCTTATGGTTTCTCTTCCCCACTTTTCAAACTCTTATTTAGCACCCTTACTCCACCTCTGCCTGTCTCTTTGTAGATCTTCCTGAGATGCTCAGGGGTAAGAAGAATTTTTGTTTTCTTAATGTTTGAGTAGAAGTTTGTGTAGGCTTCCTGGATTTTCATGAGACATACAGATTTTTCCTTCCTTGTAACTCTATGGTTGACTCTTCAAGGTCTGGAATGATCAAAAGAAGAGGGGAGGTAGTCCTGGAGTTGGTAACAAGACACTATAAAGGAGATATTGTGGAAATCCCTTCATTTGACTTGTTCTATTTGCTGTCTGCAGAGAAACCTTTTGGCAGCAGTGATGTCACTGCTGAACCTGAAAATCATGGAGGACATTATTTACCCACAAGAGGACAGGAAATCTGTGAGCAATCTGCATGAGCAGAGGGCAGGGCTGGGAAGGAGAGGCTGAGGAGTGGAATTCTGCACCATGGGCTGTGTACTGAGTGGGATTTTCCAACCCAGGACCATGTGTGCAATGATTAACTGCAGAAGTAGCTTCTGCTGGCTCTGCAGAGTGGTGTGGCTGCACTTTGGTGTGATATATAGGTAGCTAAATCAGTATGATTAGGCTGTGCAAATTAAATTGATGTAACATCATACAAGCATTGCCTGGAGAAGAAAGAATTTGGTTTTCAGAAAAGCTGGATACTTGCAAAGTTCAGCTGCCTAAGGATTGCTTAGAAAAAAATGAGTCTTTGGTGTGGAGCCTTTGTATAGCAAATGACAAAGAACTGATTTTTTAGGTAAAGGACAAGGAAAAAGAGAATTTAGAAGAAATTATGAGAAGCAGAGACAAAAAAATCTCAGTATCCAGACTTAAGCAAATTCTGTGTAATAGAATAAGAACACAACATGGCAGCTAATATTCAGAGTAAAATTCACTTTATCAAAGTAGTTGTAGCATTTTTTGTGCAAGTGTTTAAATGAACATGTATGAAATTTACATTATCTTGGGAAAGTTGTCACTCTAAAGTCACTGCTTGACATTCAGTTATTTTCAGTTTACTGTCACATAGAAAATTATTCTGATAGCTACCATTAATTTTCTGGAGTATTACAAAGAGCACTATTTATACTTCTTACTAAAAAATTTAAAGGAAGGAAAAAGTACAAGTACTTACTTTCTCCCAGCAATCAGCTCTCCGGGCTGCAGTTAGGGAACTAACATTTTTATATACCATCAACTTCTGCAAAATCATAGTTTTCATTAAAAGTATCTAGGGTTTTTNTTTTTTTTTTTTTGTCTGTACTTTTGGCATGGAAATGTTTCAAATTCAGATTACACTTAGGTCATCAAGGTAAAAGATACAAACTTATCTTGTTTAAAATTACTTAATGAATTGTTAACTCTGAAACCTAATGATGATATTAAACTGATGCTATCCTTTTTATGTCATATCATGTCCTTTTTGCAGAATCAGGCAGGTACTTTAGTATCTGTTCTTTAATAATGCATCTCAGCCTCCAGGAGTTGTGAAAGACAAATGTCTTCCTTGTCTTCAGAACTTCAGTGAAATGAAACCTTTTATTGAGAGCTTTTTGGGAGCCCCCTTTTTATATGGCCTGAGTAAATGACCTTCCTTTTCAAGACAACATAAGCTGAAAATAATACAGATTTCAGCAAACAATAGCAGAATACACTGCCTATTTTATGCTTCTTTCATCTTTTAGGGCTGTGTTTAATGAAGTTTGGCAATCTTTCAGATTTACTATGTCTTCATTACTGAATATATTAGTAGCCCATAAAGAATCTTTTCTATGCCCAAAAGACATAGAATACAAGCAAAGGAGCAGGAGTGCCTTTACTGATAGGTGACATGAACTCTACCTGCTCTAAATACAGGTTGAAATCTGGGCTATTGAAAGGGTCTGGTCAGTGGTAGGAAGCAGCTTAAGGTCACTGAGCTCAGCTGTGGAGCCTCCACAAAACGTTGTCTATGTTCAAGCTTGGTGCATTGTAGAAAGTGTGGAAAGGGACTCTAGGAGACATATTAGATATACACAGAGAGAAATGGCAAGTGTTAATTACCAAATAATTTAATTTCAAAGCAACAGCCCATCTGTACAACTCAGGAAACTCCCAAACATACACAGAATGTTTTTAAGCATTTTGCTTTAGTAAAAATAGTAACAAAAGGGATGAATGTGTAAAAAAGTTTAACTCAGCTGCAACAGCACTGGAAGTAAAGCTGAAGAAAGAAATGGGCAAGCAGGTGGTGTTGGATCACTCGTGGTTTGGTTGTGCATTCCTTCAGGAGTGGTGTAAACAGCTTTTTAAATTTTGTTTTTGGTTGCATTTGGTATAAAGTATCCTCTTGAGCTCGTGAGGGTCGTTAGATGCAGGCACTGACACTCAGCCCAGGGAGAAGAGGGAGAGTCATTCCCCTCCTGGGCTCTTGCCTGACCTTGTATTCTCTGCACTGCTGGTAGGCAGCTCTGAGAGCTGCCAGTAGTGTCACTGACTTCACTGAGCCGGACGGGGGGGAAGAAATACTGCACTGAGCTGTTCTGCTGCCTTTTTACTCCTGACACACCCCATATGCTGAGATGGTGGGTGGCAGTGGGAGAGCTGGCACGTTAGCAGCAGTGTGTTCCCTGTGCCAGGGGAGTAATCTGTTGGCTGCTTAAATCTCATTTCTGATTCATCTCTACTTCCTGAGCAGCGCTAAGAGGCGAGATCCTCACAGGAAACCCGGCTCTTGGAGTGTGTGGTAGTGCAGTCTAGAGGAGACTCAAGCTTGTGCCTTGAAACTCTGTTTTAAATACTGATTTTAATACACTTAGAATAACCCCCAAACTCCAGACTTTCTAGAATTGCAGTGCAGTAGCAATTTTTATGGAAATAATAGAGCTGTTTGCCCTCGTTAGGTTTTTAGATATGCACATGCACGGGAAAACTCACTACACCAGAAGATTCAAGTAGGCAAATCAAAGCAGAAACAAAAAAACTTATTTTCTCTGTTAATAACATTGCTTGTTAAACAGAAGTTGGCATAGAATCCCGGTGTGAAATTGCCAAGAAAAGATTGTTAATTTGGCAAAAGCTTTAAGTAGTTTCATTCAGTATCACATGAAAATGAGTAGAATTATATGTGTGTTTGTACTGTGCACTGCTAGTGAAAAGGAGGATTTGCAACACAAGGAAAATAGGTGTGCACCGTCAGGGGGAGTTCATGTTCGTTTGACAGCCCCAGGACTTGGCAAACAAATGCAGCAAACTTGGAGGCAAGCAGCAGAGAAAACATCCTGCAATGTTTTGCTGGAAGAAGCAAAACAGAGCAGAATCAATCATCTTTTCAATGAGAGTTTGAGGTGACTTGGGCCCTGCTCTCAGCTCTGCAGAGGACTTGTACACCTTTCTCTACTGCATGCAGAAGGCTGTGCTTCCAGCAGCATTGGTACAGGGCTCCTCTTTTACAGCTGAGCCCTCCATCTGCTGGTGCTGATTTACCCTCTGGAGTTACAGTGGCTGCTGCTGGAAAGGGAGTGGTCCTCGCTGCCTTGGGGCAGTCATGTCTGTTCCTCATGCATCAAACTTTTCTTGTCAGCTTTAACAGTCAGCCCAACAAAACACCTTTGCCAAAACTGAGAAAAGGGCAGGAAACACCCTTCAACAGAGAAGTTATTAATTGACCTTTTGCCTTATTGTAATGCTGTAAGTATCTAGAGGTATTTGCTCTTTTTTTTTTTTCTCTAATATCTAAATTTTCTTTTCTTTGTATCTGTCTGTGGATGAAACAGAACCCCACCGGTAATAGTGTAGAGTTTCTGCTCAATTCAGCTTGAACGTGTAAAAGGCTGGTTCTTTATACCTACCTTTTATATGAGGGGTCAAGCCAGAGTAATACCAGAAAACCCATGGAAAAAAAATCTGTTTTCCGCTGAAATCAGTTTGATTTTTCACTGTTGGATTTGTTTGGACTAGGATTTTAACTGGTTAGCTGGAGGTAGGATGTTTTTCATAATGGATTCATGGTGCTGAAACATCTTTCTTCACACCTGGAATAAGACTGCTGATAGAACAAGAGTTTACAGCAGCATTCAAAGGATGGCAAAAATAAAAGCCATCCAAAATAAATAATAATAAAAGGACTGTTTTACTTATCTCCTATATTATTCCTCATGTGACAGGTCATCTTCAGTCTGCAGAGTATTGAAGCAGCTCTGCAAGGGCACCTCTGGCTTTGGGGGAAGTCTCTTCCTCCTGCAGGTCCTTGCTGTTGGAAGCTTCCATTCTCCTCCATTATTGCCCCCCCCACACCCCCCGCCTTCTACGTGTGCTGCTGGAGGAGGTTTTGGCCATGGGCTGGGCATCCTCTGCAGGCTGTGCTTGGAATGAGCTGTCTAATTCCTCCTCAGCCTCTCTGACGTTGTGCAGCCTTCTCAGCACCTCCTGCAGCTCAGCCACCTGCTGCAGGGCCCTTCCCCAGGCTCACCTTCTGCAGACAAAGGTCCAGGCGCTTCCTGCAGCCTCTCCCTTCAGCATCTCACTGGGACCATTGGCCACTGCCAGAGTTGATGGTGCTCTTAAATGTTACTGCACTTGAATCATTCTTACTTCACTATCAAACACGTTAATTTAAAAATAAAAGCCCTCCATTGGTAATGAAGTGGAGCAGCTGCAGAACAAATTTTTGTTTTGTCATGTGTGTGACAACCGGTAGTGGAGAAACAGAGAGGAGAACTGGAAATGATAGTGTCCTAAATCACTCCAAAAGGATCTATTAAACAGTGTCAGTCAGAGCCAGAAAGTGGAGTTGTAAGAGCTGTGGTTTTGTTTAAGAGGAAAATTCTGTTGGTGTAAGAGTTGCTGCCTTTTTCTTAAGTGTTTGAAATGTGAGGATGCTCAAGTCTTACTTTGTAAAGAGAGATCAATATTTTGTACCAAAAGTGTTCTGAAGATACAAAAAAGTACTAAGTATTTTTTTTTTAATATTTAAATAATTTTTGAGGGGGGAAGCAGTACAGCAAAAGCAGAAGGTATCTTTGAACCTAATTTTGTGTTAGGAATGCTTTTGGTGCCTTCCTGCAGACTGGTCTAAGTAGCATCCAGGCTAGAAATACAAAGTGAGATAATAGAATTGTTTAGGAGAGTCTTGTGCTTGCTTTTCTGCCCCTCAGTGGATGTGTGTGGGTTTGGCTGAGATTCCCTATCTGCTTTGTTTTGTTCATTACCTTGTTCTGTGCTGCACAGAGTGAGAGCAGTGAGTTATCAGGAGCAGGACTGAAGGGGAAGATGAAGATAGCCTTCTTGTCCCACGAGAAGTGGGAGGTGAAGCCGCAAAGACAGGAAGACTGATTCAGGAAGATAAGACGGTAGCTTACAACATGGGGGGACAAGAGAGCTCCTTAGAGGTAAAAGAACTGACAAAATTTCACAGCAGGCACTACTGGGAGATGAGACTCCAAGGGAAACATCATGCCACGGGAGAAACAAGCTTTCATTGATCACAACGTGCCAGGATGTCTCCATGATAGCCCTGTCCGGGAAACCATTAATGGTGGGGAGGAGGAATACCATATCTGACAACTTTTTGTTTTGTTTTAAGAGATACACATTAAAAATACATCTAACATGTGGGATACAAATAATCTAAATAATGTTATTAAACTTCTGGTAGATGTGGATCTCCAGGGATGTTTACATATGCTTTTGAAGAAAACTGAAAAACATTAGGTTTTGCATTTCCAGGCTTAATTCATCATTTTATTTTGTTCTGTTTAAAGAATTCTATGCAGAATTATTAAGTTGCTCAAAATAAGCCCAAAATAGAGGACTGAGTTTTATAAACATTTTACATATTTGTGTTTAATTTGTTGAAAATAGGATAAAATCTGCTCTCATTTGGCATCCCAAATACAAATATTAGGAACCCAATCCCCTGATGCAGTGTAATTTTTAACAGTACAATTTAACAGTCTTCCAAAAGATATTGTGCACACTTTCATTTTACAATAAGGATTTTTTTTTTTTTTAGTATAGAAAAAATAATTCACGTGTTTGTACCTTATGAATTGAACTGCTGTATGTTGGTTTCTGTGCACATCTGCCTTCACTGCAGAAGAAAAAGAAAATGAAGATCCACCAACAGTGTTTGATTTGGAAATATATTTATTTAGCTGGCTCAAAAAATTAAGTTTAGGAGATCAGTGCACGGAGGGTCTTTTACCTCTAAAATATAAACCTTCTATCTCCCAGTGCAGGAGTGTTAAGTGCAGAGCTTTTAAGTTGAGAAAATATGCAGTTCATGTGAAAGGTTTGATAGCACTATATACCCACCAAAAGCTTAAATGTGCCTGACTGGTTTTATGGAGCACAGTAAATTAGTCTTTGCTTTACCTCTGACAGGTGAGAAGCAGTTCTTGCATGACCGGTGGCTCTCACCACACGTCGGTACCACACAGGTGAGGCTTTCCCTTTCAAAATGATGACTGGTAAGAAAAACAAGATGTCTTTGCTGGTTATAAATTTAACTCTTCTATGATTAGTCTGGGCCAATTAGGACACCCCTGGGGTTCAGACTATGGCTCAAGTACAAGCTTGAAAGCCTGATTAGCTGAGGTCTCTTGATACTTGTTCTTGGTAGTAAATGCTGGCACATATAGTATTGATTTTCATTTAGATATCTTAATGTTTCCAGACAATCCTAGCAGATGTGGGCTGAACTCAGATCTACGAGAGTGCTGGACTGCAATCTGCAAGCATTTTTCTTGCCATTTTGTTTCATTTTTCCTAAACTTAACTGATTTGGAATCAGGAGATATAAATGAAAAATGCAGAGTTTGCCTATCAATCATGGCATGTACAAACATTGCTACTGCCCTTTTCTAACATCCTATTACCACTGGGTAGTTGGCTAGTCAAACAGGAATAAAAATTACACTGCAAACATCATAAGTTAGGCTTGATTTGTTGAGCAAGAAGCCTGACAATTCTGTAAGAGTTATATACCTCAGCCTCGCTGAAAATCAGCCTTGTTATGGCTCTGGTACGTCTATAAAGATTGTTCATTTCATATAAAACAGCTACCTGCACTGAAAGGCCTGAAAGGAAGAATGATGCTGGTTATAAATATAGAGGAAAATCTATTTGTCTGCCCCTTCGTGCTGTTAGCGAGTCACGCGACGCAGCCCGGCCGCGGCTCCTCGGCAGCAGGGGGAGTTTGCCATGGCCACCTTTCACTTTCATCTTCTGGCCTGGGCTGAAGCACATCATCTCTCTTTGTCATATGAGATAAAGCAATGAAGTGTGACCAGTGCCACTACATTGCACTCTGCCCACCAGGAGCACGTTAATGATAATGAAAAACTATACTGCACTGCATTTAAACTAAATGTGAGCGTAAGGCTGTCTGTCGGCAGACTGGTGGAACAGTTAATGTCATAAAAGATAAATAGAAATTATTAGAATTGGCTTGGAAGGGATTTTTTATAGAGCAGGGTTGTATTCCTTTAAAGTTGTACATTATCGGACTGTTAAATCTAATTTCAGACTACTGGGCAATTAAAATGATTAACATTATTTACTCATATAGTTCAATTCATTAAGGTTTTAAACACCCTTTACACACTATTTATGTTGAAAATAGAGAATTAATGTGTTAAAATGTCTTGGATCATTAATCATTCAAATTTGCTGCATAACTACTTTCTCAAAACCTTAGCACCACAATGAATATTTACAAACCTCAGAGGCATTTTGAAAGGATGAGCAAAATCAAATTCCATCCACCTCTGATGTGTCCAGCAGACCTTCAGTAGTTTCCAGCTCTGTTGTGTTTGCAAGAAAAATCAGGCAGAAACCAATCCTAAGGTTGTCTTAAAAGTTATTCTACCCAGGGGCTTGTACAAGTCTTGGCTGTGTTCACCTGGGGACTTGCTCCCCTTTTGATATGGGAAGGGAAGAGCATGGATGCTGTTACTGAAGCTAAGAGGAGCTCCATGGATAAAGTCTTGTGTACTGAAATGGAAATATACTCTGAGTCTGGCACTTAGTTTTCAAGTGTGTCAGATGGAATTTTGTATTATCTACTGACAAACCAGTTTATTAGATGGATATAAGAAGAGATCTTCAGGCTAGTAAATGCTGCCATTAGTCAGAGGTGAAACACCCACTTCCCTTCTGTGTTGGCATTTATAACAACCTCTGAAATACTGTGGGAAAAGTCATGAAAGTCAGTATACAGTATGTGACAAGACAATTACAAACTGCATATTGATGCTGGTCTTTTGAAAAGATTGTCTAAAGGCTTTTTTAGGTGCTTTGCAACACCAGGGTTTGGTTTGTTGGCTTGTTTGTTTTTATTCCTGTGCCTGCTGAAAATAGCTTTTTTAAACAAATGCTGTAAATTGCAGGGGGCAGTTGGATGTAATCTAGACTGGGGTCCCATGTTCTGGGAAGGCAGATTATTGTGTCTGCCTGTCCCTGGAAACACTGGAGGTCCATGAAGTGGCTCATAGTGCACCAGCCCTGGCTCAAGTACAGGCCAAGGATCTCAGTCCTTTCCTGCTGGAGGTTCTGAGGTGCACATGTGTCTGCAGGAAGCTGCTGAGTCACTGAATGTCCTGTTCCCCAGGGGCCAGATCTGCTGAACAAGTAGTGTGGTCATTACCCTTTTGTGGCACCATTAGTAAGAGGAAGAGGTAGTTATAACTAGCCTCTGTGAAATCACCCAGGGGCTCAGCTGATGTGTCAGAAATGTAGATGGCATTAAACACCATGACATAGCTGTATTTTCCCAGCTGGCAGTGTGATCCCAGCTCCAGTGCTGTATTTAGTATCCAGGGTCTCCCACTCTGAGAATATCCAGGAGTATTCAGACTCCTCCTGCATGCTATTTCAGGAATAATGTACTCTGGGTAGACTGCACAGATGTGGCTTCCTAATTTAGATGTTGGTATTAGGCCCAGTTATGTTAACACACTTACTAAGGAGCTCTGCCTTCTAAGATATTCACTTACCAGGATGCCCAGATGCAGTTAGAGACAAGTGCAGCAATCCCAGGATCATTAGTGAATGGTGGACTGACAACAAAGGTGTGCCCAGTCAAGTGGCTCATCTTCCAGTAAGACTTGGAGAGGAGAGGGTCAGGAACTGTTGAGGATCCAGACAACTCTCCTGGAAGAGACCCTTTTTTACCTCCTGGATTAGCCACTGTCTCCCTTCATGCCATTACTCTTAGGCTCTGTGTAAAGCTGCCTGACACAGTGAAGGGCTCACTATGCAGCATCAGGACCATGGTGTTCTGCAGGGCCATGTCTTGTATCTGAAGCAGTTCTAGCTCTAGAAAATAGAGGCAACTGCCAGCCTGTAGCAGTGAGGATGTTTCTGATGCTATTCATCATTCATTTCAAGAGAAACATGAGCACAGTCTTTCCCTTGAGAGACTGACAGCTGTTATCATCTCAGCAATACTCTGAGCTTTTGCTGACTTCAGGGAACAGAAATCCCAGAGTTACTCCTGGATTTCATGTCAGTGTGTGATGGTCTAAGCCAGCCCACCGAAATGGCACACAGAGGCACTGTACCACTGCAGAATAAGGACCATAATTAGCATCTCCTCATGTGAATATTAAGAACATACTTCTTTCAAGCAATTAATTTTTTGAAGTTTTTCCTACCCCAAATCCAGAGCAAGGTGGAGAATAGTCCCTTTAGCTTGGACCGAGATGTCTGCCTGTGTTCCTGGTGCTCTCTGCTATGTCCTGTGTGTCTGTCTTACTCAGAAGCCTGGGACTTGGGCATATTTGTGATCTCTGGCATCACTGTGGTAGTCATGACTTCAGCCTCCTCTTCCTGAATTTGTAAATTTGGATGGCAGAAGGTGGGAAAAGGAAGGGAATCCAGAGAACTGAAAGGTGCTTCCCTACTCACAGTAGTAAATTCTCCTGTTGCTTTGGATTTATAAACCAGAAATTTATCCATCCTTTTGATGTGTGACAGAGTTTTTGCCTTCAAGTTAACCTGGCTGTGTTTGGTCACAAAGCATTAGGATTGATGCTGGTGCCCCTGGTACCTTTGCCTGAGTCGAGCTCTCCTGGGGGTTGTTGGACTTGTTTCCCCACTGGGCTGCAGGTGAGTTTTGCCCAAATGATCAGTCAGCAGAATATACTGAGCTGAAAATATAACCCCAGAATACCACAGACCCTCACAGATATCAGTGAAATACAGAATAAAAAATTAAGTCTGGGTCTCTGTGCCTTTTCTATTTTGCTAATAATTAGAATTATATAACACAGGAATGACTTTTATTGTTGGTATATCTGGGAAATTATTTTTCCTTTGAGTTTTTTTAGACTTCTTATACCTCCCATTGATTTTGATTATTTACTGTTTGACAAGGGGAACACAGGCAGCCCATGCTGTGCAAAAGATCAGAGGTGCCTTCATTCCTCAAGGCTATTGCCTTCTTTAATTCTTCAGTGTAGGATCAGCAAACTGATTGCATTTTCTTCTGTTTGACACTTTATATTTCATGTTTTCTTCATCAAACTACAGGAACATGCTCTCTTTTAGAGCAAGCTGCTCTGAGAATTTAGCCTTTTTGTCTTGGCCATTATTATAACCCTTTGGTGACTCGTAACAGTGACTTTCAGCCACTGTCCTGATTCATCGTCTTTGTGTTAAACTGGATGGAGTTGAGTATCTTGTTAATCCACTTTTTGTGCTTTTCTTTTATTGGTGTTATATGTATTTCATATTTAATCATTGCATGATGTGGCTTGAGGGCAGTTGTTCTTTGATATTTTTTTTTTCCTAACCAGGATAGTCTTACAGGCCTAAGGGGAGATTTTTAAGCTGCAAACACTGTATGCCAAATCTGGTAGTAAAAAGCACAGTTCAAATATTTGCAAATAGAAACAAATGTACACTCTATTTGGGCATGTAGTTATATGTGTGCGTTTTTGAAAAACAGCTCCTTGGACAGCCATGTTTTACAATGGTGGGAAAGAAGCCAAGAAGCTACTTTCTGAGTGATCCACTTTCTATTGGCAAATAATTAATGTAAGTATCTGAAGTAGAAAAAACACAAGTTCTGTCAAACCTGACTTCAGGTTATGGTTCCAAATATTTTGATCAAATATACTTCTCTCTCCTTTTCTGTATTGTTAGATATGCACTGTAGTACATATTTCCAGTGACTCATGTTTGTGCTGTGAGTCCCTGTAAATGAAAACTTGGGTGATGTTAGATCAAAGTCTACAGTAATTTCATAATTTCTTTAAGAAGAAATGCTTGTTTTCGTCTCTAGTTGGCATCAGTCTAAATGAATCAGTAAAATGGGATGATCTCAGCTCATATAAATAAGAGCAGCCCTCTCCTGTTAGAAATTTCTTTCTTCTGGAAAAGCCAGTTGTCCCACATTAATGCATTTCTAATCAAAAACACTGAGCCCCATATGGTATTTTTTAACACATTTGAGAACCTTGGTTAAGACAGCGCTCTAAATGTACTGGAAACCAAAGTTCATTGTTTTTCAGCACTCAAGAGAATGTGCAAAAAGTAGACCCTTGTATTTCTGTCTTATCCTGCTTATTAGTTTTACAGTTCTGGGTCTCATTCTCTTTTGTTTTCCTCTTTCTCTGGTTTTTTATTTTTTGTGTGTGTGAAATGACCTTCATGTTACAATATAACAAGGTTCATCCTCTCTCTCCCTGTTAAACATAATGAACATGAGGAAAGCTCTCTGAGCCATGAACAAAAACCGGGAGGGGACAGCTCAGAATACCAGGGGATGGTGAGAAAAGAGATCCACAATACTTCAAGCTAGCAAAATATTAGAACTTAAGCTAGAGCTTGCCTGTAGAAATGCTCGAAAAGATTTTGCCCGCATTTTTGTGAAAGAACATCTAATAAGATACTTTGGGATTAAAATATATTTGTGTTTTTGCTTGTCCTTTAAATGGCATCTATTTCCTCTGAGTCATCATTAACTGCCAAAATTTCATACTGTGGCATGTAAGGCAGAAGATAAGCATGAGTTACAAGAGTCAATACTGTATATTACCAAAAATTTCTCATGCTGTGAAGGCCCTTCAAGATATACATGCATCCAAAAAACCCTACGTGTCAGGTTTAATTCTGAAGTTTTACTGGTTTAAAGCAGGTCTTTTAGCACCAAAAAAAAAAAAGTGTTACAATGGTGTTTTTTAAAATCTGTTTTTTTTCAGCACAGAATCCTATCAGAATGTTGGTGAGGTGGTCAGCCCAAAGCAGGGCCAGCTCTGTGGGGCTGCTCAGGACCACGTCCTGTTCAGTTTTGCAGTTTCAAGGATGGAGCCTCGCTGGGTCCTTGGGTCAGTATTTAACCACCCTCTTGTTAAGTAAGCAAACAATTTAATGAAGTTTGCCTGTGTTCCAGGTATGTGGAAACCTGTGTCTAGATTTTCCATGTAAAGGTAGAATGAAAAACACTCAGTACCTTCTCTCCCTCTTGGTCACTGAATCTCCTGTGCCAGTTGATCTGTGGGCCCGCACTTTTTTCAACCCTCCTTTTGTTGATTTCATGCTTAAGGAAACCCTTCCTGTCCTTTCTAATATCTCTCACTAGTTTTAGTTTGATTTCTGTAATCCATCCCTGCATTTTGATCAGTATGTCTGCTTGGTAACACATTCCCACTGTCACCTTCTGTGTGTGTCCTTTCCATATCAGCAGAAGTTCCATGTTCTTGCATGGTGGCCTTCAGACACACGTGCTCAAATTCCTGCATTTTTGGAATGGGCTGCTTCCAGCTTTAATGAGGTTTTGTGCCACAAAAAAAAAATCCCCAAGAAGGGGTGGGGGGAATAGTTTCTACTTCTGGCCTGGCAATTGCAAGGTAAGCAAATGCATTTCTGTGTGTATACTAGGAAACAAAACTGCCCTTAATGGCAAATTTGGCAAAAGAAGGAGGAATGACAGGGAATGGGGAGTGGTAATAAAAGGGTGTAATTTCAGCATGCACAGTTCAGAGCTTGAGGAAAAGTCAGATAAAATTCTGTCTCGACAACCCATAGTTCAACTATCCTTCCTAGCAGAAATAGGCCTTGTGCAGAGTGATGGTGTGGCTGACAAACAGGTCTATGTCACTTCATTATACTGAACATCTTTTGCTTCAGAGTTTTTACATTCATTTTTAATAAGTAGACTGTAAAGAAGAATTAATTACTGGCCACTACACGGTGCTTTTTGACGGAACTATCAATTTACAGGGAGGATAGAGCTTGCCCTCTCTCTGGGTGTGCATGAGTTTTAAACAGGCTAAAGCATGCAGGATGGAAAAAGACCTTATCAGAGGCACACTTAGAAAGAAGTAACTATCTGAAATTATTGTTCAGCACACCTGGAGTCTCTTTCAAGCCATGTGAGGCCGCTTCCCGCAGTGTCAGCACCAAATGGTTATTCCAGGAGGGTAAGAGCAGCTAGGAATTTAGTTAGCAGAAGGAAAACCAGGCATGCCAATGTGCTTCCTCCAGTTAACTTAAATTGCCCCTGTGACCCTGCAGCGCTTTGCACTGATGTTCTGCTGTAACATTACTTGAATGACATTTTGTCATTTGCTGAATGTTAGCCTGCAAAAATGCCATCTTTGCTCCTTTACTTTGAGACAGGATGACACGCGCTGCAGCCCCCAGTTGTTGGGGGGTAATTTTATGCTCCTTTCCTGACAGACAGGATTCCAATAGCACCATATGTCAAAAACTCCAACCCATTCCAGTCATGTACCCACACCGTCCAGCTGTCACAGCTATAATTATTGAAACTAAAGCCCAGAGAAGTTTCTAGTTTTGGAAATGCTCTAGTCTCCTTAGATCTTTACTACTGATGTTATAGCTGATTAGGACCCTGCCAGCCTTCTGTTGGTCTCTTGAAAACTGCTGTAATTCCCATTCATCATGGAAGATAACCAGCTGCTCCAGAGCCATCCCCTCAAATGTGTTGCTTGATGTTGTACTTTGCTGTTGTCCTGACCTTGACACTTTGGATGTTCAAACAAAGGCTCCTTATTTTGTTGAAGTTGGTCCAAAAAGGAGCCAGTTAACTAGATCCTGCACAGCAAAATGGAAGCATTTTTTGTTGTTACCTGGTGTTGCTGTAAAGAACGATCCTAATCCACACTCTTTTCTTGGTCATCCTGCCACAGCTTCCTGGCCATTGCAGGCAGGGGAGTGAGAGGCAGAGACCCCTGGGATGCTCTCCTGCTGGGCTGACACTGAGCTTTTGGCAGGAACATCTGTCTCGTCTCTTAGCAGAGATGAAAGGGACTCCTGTAATCAGGGTTTTGAGCCTTTACAGCCACTTTTGTCACTTTTAACCAAATGTAATGAAGTTCAACATTTTTTGATTCTATTTGAAACTTTGGTCTGAGTAGAGAGTTCAACTATTGGTGTTTTCTATTAAAATCTTAAAGCTTTATGATCTTCAGGTGTTTGTAAGTTTTAGGCTTTTTTGACAGCCTTTGCATTCAAATCTCTTTCAGTGCAGATATGTGTAGTACATAAAGTAGCACGTTTTTAGATTGCATTTTCACACTATAGTCCTTATTTTTTTTTTTTTTTTGGCCTCCAGGAATCAGCCCCCCTTGTACCTGTTGCAGTAACTTCACTGGCAGTGTTAGTTACACTTTTCTGGTTTGTTCATTCACTTATAAGGCATTTTTTATTTTAAATATGTGAAAGCTTTTATATTTAAATAAGAAGCACTTAAATTAGCTGGCTTATATTTTGACCAAATAGCAATTTGTAATCTGGTGCTGAGCCTCCAATATGCTGCTCTCAACCTGGATTTTCTAAACTCTTTTGAGATGCTAGGTAAGAAAACGCCAATATCTTTAAAGAATAAATGTTTTATGGATGAAGACAAATTTTTAAAAAGTGAAAAGCAAGACTGAGTTGGAATTCCTCGACTGGAACAACTGACTAATTTGATGAAGAAAATGAGAGAGAAATTTGCTAAACATATTCTTTGGCAACTGGCTTCTAATAATGAAGAAGCTATTCCAACAAAAAACATCACACACACACAGAAAAGGAATTTGATATTGCTGCTGAGAAAGCTCAGGATTACTTTGACTATTGGAAGAAGATCAAGTGTGTTGTCATGCAGATCACTGGCTCCCTTTTACAGGCAGCAAGGATGGTGTAGATTTAGAAGACAAACCAGATTTTTCAGAACACACATAAGAAATTATCCCAAGTGGAAAATTAACTGTCTAATTTATGGTTAATTCATAGTTTTTAGATTTTATTTTAATGGCCAGATTAGGAAAGAATGAAGAGATTTGATCTGGTGAACCTTGAGGTCCTTGTTGTTTCCCAAATCTCCAGGTGCAGGGTCCTGTTTTTTTCCTCATTAACCAGCTCTCTGTGGAAGCCTGAAGTCAACAACTTCTGGACAATTGATTGTACCCAAGCCCACTTCTGAGAGCCTTGGTAGTCACCTTACACTGAGCTGAATAAGAGTTGAAATGTGACTGGTAAATATGAGACTAGGGGACTGAAAAAGGGAGTCATCAGCCAAGGAGCTCAATACAACAGGATAACCAAAGACACAAAAAGAAACTAAACAGAGACAGAAAAATCGACTGGAGAAGCAGTCAGTTTAAAAGCAGCAGAGGGATGTGTAAAGAAAAATGTGGCACAAGGACTGTGTCCCAAACAAGGGAGACACAGAGCTGGGTGTGCCAGTGCTGAGAGACCAGCCCCAGCAAATGGCTCAGGACAGCCAGCAGGGAATAAAGGAGGGAGAAAACATGGTGAAGTGCTCTGCACTGTGGGGTACAAAACATGAGACAGATTGTTAGAAAATTCCTAATTAAACTGAAGGAGAGAAGACACTTTGGAATTCTGAGACATGGTAAAAACCTCAGTACAAAATGGCAAAGGAAAAGGTGGAAGCACGGGCTCTGGCTAGGAGACAGTGAATATTGAATAGAACACAACTTGTTCAGACCAAGACTTACAAAAGACATCCAGGACTTAATGAGTAGGAGAAAGTGAAAAGAATATTGGTCTCTTTCAGAAAATAATAAGAAAGAAATACTTGCAGAATGTATGAGGAAGGCACAACAGATGCTTTTTTATGGGGTATTTTTAATAAGATGGAAATTGGTGTAGTTACAATATAGCTGAATCTACTAATAACTGCCTTGAAAATAGGTTTAGCAAGTTATCTCACAGAAATGGCATATTTTGGAAACTTAGGGCCACCAAAAGCCTTGATTAAATAGGAAACATGTACAGTTATAGAAGAAGCCAATAGAAGGAATTTCCATAATCACAGGAATGGAATGAGCCATGTTGCTGTTACTGCTGTAGTTCTGTTTAATGTTGGTTTGGAATTAAAAGATGAAGGGAAAGGGGGAAAAGAATCGTATTTTATAAGAAAACAGTGAGTACACAGCTTCTCAGAGGACATTCTTCTTATGGCTTCATTAAAGAACCATCAGAGAGGTTCCTCGGTGAAACTAAGACCAATAAGCAGAAACTCAGACTGAGGTTCAGCATACAGAGATAAGGAATGAAGTCTGAGACAACTTAAAAGGGACTGTGAAAAGAGAGTTTGAGGAATTTCAGATAACTGTTCTTTTGCTTTTGCCTCTTGTTTGATAATAGTGCTATTTCTTTTTACCAAACCAGTCTCTTGCTTCAGGAAAACTATCTTCAACATAAACTTGTTAAAAAGGGAATGTGTGGGCAGCAGCACCCTGGAAAGCTGCACATGAAACTTCAGTCTAATGGATCTTAGTATTAAGCAATCTGGAGAGGGTGACTTAGTGGAGAGTGCTCTGATGGCTAAGGTGCTGCAACTAATTTATATCAATTTTGAATGCAGTTGTATGTGTTTCAGTGTTCTCAGTGATAGGGATATCGAGTCCTTTTCCCTCTTGCTAAATCTAACAAATAATTGGGCAATTTCCTACACCCCTGGATCCCAGTAAATTATAGTCAAGTGCCCACTTTCCCCCTACTATGTGTGACCTGAGGGTTTGTGGGGGTTTAATGTTTTGATTTAAATGAAAGTTGGAAACGTTTACAAAAATCACTTTGCTTGATTATATGTAACTTATCCTTCTGCAATGTTGTAGCTGGAGATCACACAGAAGGTGCTTAATTCTCTGTTGTGCCACAGTGTTGCCAAAACAAACACTGGCTTAGTGTCTTGCAGCAGAAGTGCAGCAAAAATTTCAAGTAGGGAGTTCACTGGCCTAGTAAATACTGTGTTGAGTTAGATATGGAACCTGTATTGCATGCAAGAGAAAAAGGAAAGGGATTTTTATGGTTTATTGTATCTATGTTAACTGAGGCAAAGGAAGTATCCAGCTCTCCTAGGAAGCACTAGAATTATGCCAAGATTTTTTTAAAAATTATGTTTAATACTTAAAAAAAAAATAAATCTGACATTTACAATTTTCACTTTTAGGCTTGAGTTGACGTGTAAAGAAAACCTTGTTCTTATGAGATACTTTGAAAATTATTCAAAGACAGCAGTACTTTTATAAACTTATAATTTTAAAAGAATGTAGCAGTAATCATGTAAGTGCAGTGATGGATTGATATCTATCTGCTTGGTTACAAAGAGTTGCTACTTTAGACTAATTTCATAATTACCTTTAGTTTGAAAGAATTCCAGTTTTTTTACTTTAAAAAATAATAGCATATAATAGAAAAAAAAAAAAAAGAAGAGCTAAGAAAATAATAGTTGTTACTTCTTGTCTTGGTTTTTTGTTTTTAACTGACAGTGTGGTACAGAATGCTGCTAGGCAGAAGCATGCCAAACTGATTTTTATAATCATTACTATTATTACTGTTTATTACAATAATATACTTTAAATTTACAGTTTTGAGCCATCACTGGTATATAAGACTATATGTGTAGCTATACATACCTAATTATTTGTGGAAGGTATTAGTATTGTAAACACAGCTTATCTTTGTTATGAGAGTGGCATTAATAACAGAATTTCATAAATGCCAACATACAGTACGATAATTTCAAGACTCTCTGAAAATATGGTGTACTGTAGCTGAAGATGTTCACAAATGCACGTTGTGTGTGTGGATGGGAGGGGGAGGAGGGCTGTTTTGTGCTTAGAATGCTTTCTGATGCATAAATATTAGCATTAAATAATTTTGAATACCTTGTTTTCTAAAAAGATTAGTAGCTCTTCTCTGCGTGATAAATTGTGCAAGAGTTATTGTTCACACCAGTCTTTGTACTGTATTATCCTGTGCAGCTTTAAATAACCCAGCCCAAATTACGCTCAGCAAGCTGTTGGGAAAGCTTGGAGGAATCTCAGAGCTGAAGGGCCAATTTGTGCCCTGACTTACATCCTGTGCAAGTGCACTGACTTCGTGCTGCCTCTAAAGGGTGTAAGGAAGGAGAGAATTTAATCTGTAGCTTTTGTTTTATTATTTTTATTTAGCTTTGAAATTTTTTTTCCCCTCTTTTTTGTTTATGTGTGGTTTGATCCTGCACAGGAACCTTGTTCTGGTGTGTTGCTGTTTTACAGATAGCAGCATTTCACCCTCTCTTGCTTGGCATCTCAAATGTTACATGAAACTCTTATTAAAAAAAAAAAAAAAAAAA
>VXAC01001274.1:213626-259191 GCA_013399225.1 Rhipidura dahli | reverse complement strand
AAAAAAAAAAAAAACAAACAAAAAATAAGAGAGCTACAGGCTTGTTTACCAAAATTCTGGTTTGCATTGGATCACATTTGGAATCCCAAGCTTTGTGATTGAAAATATTGCACAATAATGTATATCCTTGGTGTAAGATATACTAGTTATGTCATTGTGGCTGTGAACTTGTTTCTTTAAATTGCTAAGTCTCAAATCGGTAAGCGTGTGCCAGTTCTTATTTCTTTTTTGGGCATCTGGATTGTCTCTTCTCAGTGACCTTTTGCAGTCTCTGTTGCTCTGATTTCAGAGCTATTCTGTGTGTTAAGTTATAGGCATTTGGGAGACAGGCAGTGTAAATGTGGCCTCCCTAAATTTGGGTTGAATCACCAAAGATCCATCAAGTTATTGCAATATGAAATGTCAGTGTATTGTTATGCCTGATATTATATTTCTCCCGATCTTCTAATGCTCTAGGAATGACTTCTTATGCTAGGAAATAGAGAGGCTGAAGTAAGGGTTCTTTGGAAATATCAGAGTCCTCTCACTTAGGTCTTTTCTTCTGCTTTTGCTCCCTGATGACTCCTGCAGCAAGAAAACCTCAAATTCTGGGTATTGTGAAGTGATTGACAGCAAGTAAGACAAGCAGAGACATTCAGACATAGACCCAGTATTAATTCAAGCTGTGCAAATAATTAAACACACCAAGTGAAAGAGGTGAACTGAGCAGTTTCCACTGAGTTTAAGGACAAGGTGAAGGATTCCACTTTTCTTAATGACCTTAAGAATAAAAAGTATTTTGTAAGGCTATCCATCTTGCAGTAATTAGAACTAAGTCTGTTTAACAAGGAGGCTGTGAGGCCACGTGCTGCCTGTGACTGTTTTGCTGTCCCAGCACACACCTTGTGCATGTTCACTGGTCAGGGAATCCCACTGAAATGGGTGGGACTGGTTTAGCTGGTGGTGCTTCATCGTGTGGGAGTGGACTTTGTGAGTAGGTCCTCCTGAACTGCTCTTTTATTAGTCTGCTGCCTGTAGTTCCAGGTGCTGAAAGTTCACTTCACCATTGATTAATTCAATGAAAACAGGAATAATTTCAAGGGGGGGAAAAAATCCAACGCGATGTGTAAATGGTGTCAAGTTCACAGATCCTCTTATTGTTATTCCCAGATGAGGAGGATGCTCACCCTGTTCAATTGCTAAGCTAGAAGAAAGCTGTTGTCTGACTGGAGAGTGGGAGATTCAAGGGTAGAAGTTATGCTGCAGTTCAGTGCTCGCCACAGTTTGATTTCACAACAGTTTAATTTGGCAGTAATTGAGTTGGAGAAGCTGGTTTGGAGTGACAAGAAACAGAAAATAAACACATTTTTTGGGTGATTAATCACTGGCTTAGAATAACTTGCTGGCTCTAACCCTTCAGTCAGGGTTACTGTGTAAGCAGAGTTTGGCTCTTCTGCCATTTTGCATTTTCTGGGCAGTCTGTCACAAGTTTGATTATCAGAGATTTTGGCAAAATTATAACCATTTGAAAAGTTCACTGAATCTGCAAAAACAGTGAGTAAAATTGCTGGTAGGTACCATAGACTAATGAGAAAAATTAATCTGGGTCAAGCATGGCTGTAGTTAAGCTCTGCAACACACCTAAGATATACAGTCTTTCACTAATTGATTGAAAGAAATTGCAATCTCCACTTGAAATCTGATTCAAACTATAATGTACAAAAATGTTTCCAAAAGGACAATAACCTTTGTTTGTCACATCATAGAAAAGCAGCCAGAGAAAACAAGAGCCTTGTGCTTCCACATCAGGATCTCTTATCAGTGCTGTAATACCATTTCCATTGCACTGTACAGAAAAGGAAAAATCTGTCTTCATATCATTTGTCTCCATCAAAACCGTGAAGTTTTTCTCCTAGGATTCCTCCTTAAGGGGCCTTTGGAAATTCTTGCATAACCTTGGCACATCTTCTACCCAAACTCTTCTCTCATTACCTTCATTATTTCAGACTAAGTTTTCTGCCTTCTGAACAATTTAGAGAAGCAGGTGTCAGTAAGAATTACCACTGACACTTTCTTCAGGTACCTAAAAGTTTAAGCCTTGTGTAGGAAAGTTGTCATGAAAAGAGGAAAGGATGAAAACTTTGGTTTGCTCAAGTTACAACCCAGCACTAATAAGTGCCTTGGTTTTCTGTTTCCTTGTAGAAAGTTTTGGAAACTTAGTCCTTTGCAAGCATAATTTTTGAAAGTTCCTTTAAGGAAGCTATTAACTCTGCTGGCATATGGAGAATTTATAATTTCTGCAAGTGTTATATAGGAGAGACCCTCTCATGTAAGCATATGATGCATTTAACTCATGTTATGAAATCTGCCTCTATATCTGGCAATGATTTCAAAATTTCCCGAGTTCTCTGTTTAAACTATAACAGAACTTCCAAGCACAAACTGTCACTGAAGGGGAGCTAAAGTTATAGTATGTTATGCTTAGGTAAAAAATATTAACAGAATATTTTAATTGTTTAGGCAGAGCAGAGACAAAGTGATGATGTGCACATTTTCCAAAGTCATGTTAGCATTTACTTTTGTATTCCACACTGATCAACCTCTCCCTTTGTTCCTTATCTCCCAAAGACTTTGTCTGACGTGTTTCTGAAATGCATTTCTTCTCATGCAGATAACATACTCTGATTCTGCTGGCCAAAATCTTGAACTATTGATTTGGGGTTTTTTACTGTTAAATGTCAGCTGCATGAGGGACTGGGGCTCTTCTCCCCTTTCCTTGCCCTCTGCTCCCGCAAACCAGTTTTTGTCACATGATGGTTTTCCCAAAGGGCTGTGATCCTCCCAGCTGACCACTCTCCCATGGCCAGCTACCCCACTTGCACCTCTTCTAAAGTAGGTGGTTTTGAAATGTTTTGCTCTTTTTCCTTTGGAGTATGAAAAACCCATCCTGGACATGGGGCTTATGGATGACTCCTGCCCAGGTAGGAGTGTAGCTGATGACTGGTGAAACAAGGACATTTTTGTTGCAGAGCTACTGCTTGTGTATCTAAATCATGTGCTTCTGACTGTGTAGTTTCTTTGTGAGATAATATCTATCAAATACAGTTTGTTTGCTGGAACTGAAGAGTTACCAAGTGGAATAATGTCCCCAAACCCTGTGTTGCTGGCATCGAACCTGCTCCTCTTGCTGTTTGATGGTGAGTAATCTGACTCACAGAGAGCTTTGGCTGCTCATGCTCTTCTTTCCAATACTGTTTAACTCTTCCATGGGTCTATAGCGAGTTCTGCTAAGACATGAGGATTAATAAGTGTCTTTTCCCTAAAAATCCAAGGCATTCTGGCTATTATGGCATTATGGTTGAAGGCTGTTTACTATGCTGCCCCCTAAAGAAGCTTCATTTTAATTTGTCTGAATTAAACACCAAAAGCAGCTCAAGTAGTGGGTTTTCTGTCAGGAAGCACAGCCACGAATATAGGCCTGTTACTGAAGGATTTTAGATGTTCTATAAGTTTTTATAAATTTCTTTTCAATCTTGGAAAGTTTCTTTTCCAACCTTGCCACGTTTTAAAATGAGAAAATGAATTTTTATAGTCCTGTTGCAATGGAAAGGTTGACCTGAATAATTGTCACATGAATGACTTCAATCAAATGAAAAATTAAGTAAATAATGGAGTGATAAGATTCTATTTTATTCTATGAAGTTCTTAGAAAACCAGCATTATAACTTCAAAAATGCAGGACATAAAGATGTTTACATTTAGTTATGTTGATTCTTTGCTACTTTCCTTTCTCCTCCTTAAAAAAACCACCACAAAACACTGTTTTAGCAAAAGCTGTTTCCCTCATATTATTTTTTTCCAAGGTATAGACTCAGTGCCTAGACTTTTAAATAAGTGCTTTATTCTTGAAAATTAAAATAAAATATTTTCATGTAATCAGTAAATTTTGTTATGAAACTTTACAGCAGCTATATTAAACGATAAGAATAACTACTATTTTGAAATTCTGAACATCTCATAATTAGACCAGCCTTTAAGAAATATTCAGAGTTAAGGCACATTAGAATGTATTCCACAACATGGAGACAGCCCTGACAAAGAAACATTATTCTTAGATTTACAATTAATTACCCTTATGTCTATACCTTGCATTCAATTTGCATATCTTAAAAGTGCTGTAAATTTCATAGCACTCCCTTGTTATTTAAGATCATTTTGCTTTAGTAAAAGTTTCCACAGTGATAACTTTCTCTTGATTATATAGTTGTGAGGTCAATAAATTTGGCTTTACTTGGCTCTACAATGTTATAATTTTTCTTTTTTTGTGTTGTTTTTCATTATTTTGCTCCTTGTTCCTCCTGCCCTCTCATTTATAATCCCCTGAAGAACCAGCAGATAGAGAAGTCTGGCTCGAAGACGAAGTGAGTGGTCAGATGCTCAGATGTTATCTTTTTCCCAGAACGCACTGGTACTGGGTGTCTGATATGTTCTATACATCTTTCCAGTGTCAACCTCATTAAACAAACACACCTTGATGTATAACTCTCAAGAAATGAAATTTCATGCAATGAATTTGCTCCATATCAGCTCATGTTCTCCCTCTCTCTCCCCCATTCTGTTCTGCTCTGGAAGTAATTGTGTTTGTTCTTGATTTCAAGCATAATTTTATGTGGTGACTGTCCATAATTTTGCACCCTGAGATTTGCCAGTGTTTTCTGATACTCAAAGAAATATCAGGTTTTCTGCTCACAATTTGGTGTTTCCAGCTTTCTGAGCATGGAATCCTTGTCTCTGGGAAAGGTGTGGTGTATTCAGGAGGGTGGGTCAGAATGTTTACTTTGGTCAGATAGATATGGGGATTCTAAATATTAGACTTGTTACAGCATGTTGTTTGTAAATTCCATAGACTTCTATGAGTAATTGTATATAAATATGCAAGACCTGTGTTTTATGCTCTAATTCAAGGTTAACACAATATCCTGTAAGCCAGAAGGACGTTGAATGCTTTGAGAAAATAGTAAATATTACTCTTATCCCATTTTCCCCCTTTTCTCTCCCCCTTCAGCTTAAAAGAATTTTAAAAAGAAATATGTTTTCAAACTAAAATAAACCTTCTTTAATGAGACTATATATTATTTACAGAAAAATGCCACTAAACTCAATTAGCACTGGTCTCACCAGTGGGTAGAACTGAAGTAGTTGAATTTTTTTTAATGTCGTTCATTGAAGTCATTACTGAATCTGGGGCAATATTCTATTTTTAATCAATTTTAGAAGTATAATGTATGAGAAAACTCAACACACTCTATGTATTTTTGTAGATTTACTGCTATAAAAAATACACTGACAAATGCATAAAGTTTTTGCCCATCTTTCTTTTACTCAGAAAAATTGTTTGAATGTTACTTTAAACAGGTAATTCCTTATTGCCACCCCCTTTATTATTAATTGCTAGCTCATTAGAGTTATTTAAAAGGTTATTATTGCAGTTTCTTTCATTTAATATTTTATTGTATAACACTATTATTTAAAACTACTTTGCTGGGTAACAGCAGCCATCCAAAACATTGTCTGTTGCTCAGAAACAGAAATAATAAAAATAATGGAAAGCTGAGCTATTGTGTTAAACTAATGACTGGTTATACTTCATATATTAAATAAAACCTCAGAATAAAGTACTTTGAAATGCTTTCTCATTGAGCGATCCAATCATTGTGAACTTTAAAGTTGAGTGTATGTTTTTAAAATGGAAGAATCTGTCTTTTTTTCCCTTGGGACATGATGTTGAAGTTACAGGAAAGAACAGGGTGCAAGATTTAGCAGATATATCAATCTCGGCTTTTGAATTTCTCTCAGGCCTTTCAATATATAAATTTTGAAAAACTAAAGTAACCACTTTTAACCTTATTTTAATGGGCCTGATACAAGCAAGTGTTGAATATGGCACTATTCTATTAGATTATAATATAACATTCCTATTAAAATAATTTTTAAAAACCTTCCCAAAATTCCAATAACAGTATTTCATGGAATATAACATGGTAGTGGAGATTAGCTAGCCCTAGAATACCTTGGCAAAAGTGTTCAAGTAGCAAGAGTTTTTCTAGTCTTATGTCCTATATACATCTGTTAAATTACTCAGAGATCTCATTAAATAAAGCTAATGTACTTGTAAAACAGTAGGGAGAGACAGTATATCATTGTAACTGTTAGAAAGAGCCATTCTGGCAAGGAGGGAGCCAGGAAGGCTTGGTGTATGCTGGTCAGTGGAGATGTTTCTAGGCCATAAATCTTGGCCCTTTCCTGCCTAGTTATTGTGTATTTCTTTAGGTGAGAGATTGATTGTAGCAATGGAAGATGAATTTGCCCATAGACCCTTTCTTTTTTTCTGTATACTCCTGATGCCTTGCCAAGGTGATAATGCTTTTTTTTTTTTTTTTCCCTGCAATCATTTGTTTCAGATTAAAAGCGTGAAACTGCATGGGGAAACACAAGAAGGCTTGTCTCTGCAGACAAGCAAAGGTGAGGGCATGAAGATGTATAACTGTCCCAGGTGGGAGAAGAGTACAGTTTACCCCCTCAGGATTTGAAACAGGTTTGTCTGAAGGAGAATGGAACAGGGTAAAATTGATAAAGAAACCCAGTGTTTCTTTAAAGTGCATTTTGAGAATGATATTTTAATTTATTTTTAAGTATGGCTGTTATGCAATAAAATATTTCGTGCTACTAAAATATTCCTTGCCTGTCTGCTGCTGAGCAAAATGGCTCAAGAGCTGCTCCCTCCCTGTGCCCTGCCCCGCCGTTTGTGCTACAGACTGAGCAGGGGATGCTTTCAAGGAATATATATAGATGCTGAATTTATAAGGATCAATATAGTCACAAATGTTGTACAACATATCAGGATATCATAAAAGGCAGGCAGTTCTATATAAAATACTAGCTTTATCTCGGAGATTTTAAAGCCTCATTAAAATGTGGATAAAGTCCATATATGGAATGGCAGCATTCAAAAGGTTGAAGTTGTATATCTGTGGTGCAGAAGTTTTAACCATTACATTTGAATGTCAGTCGACTCATTTGGTCACAGCTGATATTAATGTGTAACAAGTGAAGATGATGGGATGCATGATATGCGTCTTATAGCCAATAGGATTTGTTGTTTAAGGTTTGGGGAGTGTGATGTAAAATGTTGTCCCTTAATTTTTGAAATCTGAGGTTCTAAAATAGAGCATCTCATAGCAATCAAATTTTACATCACAGGACTTCCAGGCAAACTTTTTAAGTCCTGCTAAGAAAAGACCTCACTGCTTAATTGGGCAGAAAGATGGGGTGGTTCAGTGGCCTTTCCTGGTGCCCGAGGGGAAATGAGAGAGTGGGATTGTGGCTGGGGTGGGAACCTGATCAGAACAGAACAGACACCTTAAAAAACAAGAGGTTGTGTCTGCAACTGCTACCAACCTTAGCTCTGAAAATTGCAAATATCCAGGTTCTTGCATGTCTATGGAATTTCGCTGTTCCAGCTTTGCAAGTGGTTTATTTTCACTAAAAGGTGGCGTTTGTCCCCACTTGCAGTGCTGTTTGCCAGACCTGTGACACTCTGATAGCATGTTGTACAGGTCTGCTGGGCAAAGTTACCTGGTGGTGAGAAATCTGAGGATTCCGAGTGTTTTTTCATGGAGAAACTTTGAAAGTCAAGCAAATACTTTTATCTTGACCTTTCTGCAAGGCTGCCCCATATTCACTAGTTGTCAGCACATGTTTGTCTGGAGTCATTCGTCACTGCCATCCGTCACTCCTCTGCCATTCCCATCAGTCCCATTATCTGGGATCAGGAGAGAGCTGAGGATGTAGCCTGAAGGATCATTAAACCTCAGCTTCCAGGTACTGCAGGTAGTCCAGGTGGTCTGTTGTTATTTATAATAAAGAAACAACACAGCAGAACTGCCTGGCAGTGGCCCATGAGGCCCAGGGAAAGGACGGGCTGAGGGATGTCATCACTGAAGGACAGCTAAAAGTGGACTTTCTTTCTCCCACACTGTAAGCAGAGAGGATTTATTGAACATCTGTTCAGTACATGGCTGGGAAGATTGATTAATTTAATTGCTCACACTTTGCTTAAGTAACATTTGAATACTTAATGTCAGGTTTGAAGGATATTACTACGTTTACTAGCACACCTTTTTAAAGAGGCAGAGTTTCTCATTGCTTTTTGTGTCTTTCAAGGAAGTTGAAATGCATCCCGAAATTTACTTTGCCCAGAGGTCTGGGAAAACTAGAGCAAGTGGAAAAAGCTGCTTCCTTCATAAATGCAGGTAGATACTTTTTGTGTTTTAATCATTGTGGTGAATCAGTAATTTAATGAGGTGGGATCATCCTCACTGAATGGTGGTGATTTTCCTTCTGGTATTCAGGATAAAGACAATTCAGCATATTATATATTTTGGTACCCTTTAACATAATATCATGGTCACATTGAAGGAGTAGATGAGTTAAAGCCACAGTAATTTTTTTTTTTTTTTTGCATGTTCTATTCATAGAGGGTATTTGGGAAAAAATTCCTGAGACCCTCCTGGGGAATCCCACCCATGTACCAAGGGGCAAACATTAAACAATGGAACATTTAGTGTTGCTGATTTCTATACATTTTGTATACATCTGATAATTCCAGTTGTGTAGCTCTGAAAATCTTATCTGATCAAAGTCTGATCAAAAATGAGAAAATCCAACTGAAAGTGTTAACAGGCTCAGAGAGAGTATTTGGCTCAAAAACTAAACCTTGAGCAAATATTCCACAGTTTCCCATACTTTTAGAGCAGTGAATGTTGATATTATTGCCTGCATGTCTGTAGCAATGTCTGTGACTACCAGCAAATGCTTACTGTTTAAAGATAAAGGGTGAAGCTCCTTGTTTCGCTGCAGTGTAGGAATGCCTTTACATTTGTCACCATCAGATGTTAAAGTGAGAAAAAGCAGACTGATAGATAGGGGTGCATGTGCAAAGACTGATTCTGTATGATTTTTTTCCATCCGAAAAGTGATTCTTTTTTTCTCATCCTCTATGCTCTAGTAAAGATGTTCTTTGATCTCTTAGTACAGCAGTTCATTTTAAGTCTGATATACAGTCAGATATTCTATTAGATACAAGATCTTTAACTATTTGTCTTACTTTGTGTGTAATTTGCTTTGGAACTGTTAGCCCAATAAATAGTAAATGATACTGACTTACACAGCCATGTATTTTTATTGTCTAAGATACCATATATAATGTTCTCACAACAATGCTTTACTCTGAGAGGGTAGGGATTAAACACTGCTCCATGACTAATTTACTGCCTTGCAACATAAAAAGCAAAGCTTGGAGAGAAAGGCCTCATATGAGGCTGCATAAAGCAGAGCAACAGTATCATGTAGTGGTACTTAATAATGGCACTGGCATTTTGTTAGCATCTCTACAAGAAAAAAAATTGTTCCTAGAGCAGGATAATCTACAGTCAAATCTGATTGAAGTCAAAAGAAACATTGGCTGATTTCTTTGAAAGATGCCCGTCTGTCCCTGAATTTGACTGTACACAATACATCCTGCAACAACGAGTCAGATTGTCAAGGCCAGAACCAGGTGCCTATGTTACTTGTATCCTTCTACATCAGTCATACTGTAGGGAGCAGACAATTAATTCTGGAGCAAAATTGAAAGTCAGAGGCAGAGTGTGAAAGAACAGAATGACAATAATAAAGTGCCCCTGCCTCACATTAATCTCCCTCACTTCAGGGCTGTCAGAGGCGGCCTGGCGGTGACTAATGCCAAGCTTTGCATACAGTGGTCACAGACATGAGCAGCATGCTCCCTTTACAGCATCCGCGATCCGCTTTGTTGAGTTTTTGACTCCTGCGGAATCACTGAAAAAACATCGCCGCTGGTCAGAGGGAGCAGGACGAAGTTCCTTCATCATACACCTATTGATCGATGGGCAGCATTCCCGGGCTTGGCTTAGAAAGAAGGGGGAAAGAAAAAAAGGAAAAAAAAAAAAAAAAGGAGAAAGAAAAAATAAAAAGGAATTCTGACAAATGCAGGGAGATTAAACTAACTTTTTGAAGGGATGAGCTCAGCAGATAAGGGTTAATAAGTTTATCTTTGAGTAAGTGCATATCATGTGCAAGTCCGAGAATCAAGACAAAATGATCTTACACCTCTATAGACACACTAATCCATTAACATTGCAAAAGACTTTGATGCACATTTGGGAATTGTGTTCCATTGATTTTATTGTCATCTTTTTGCACAAATAGTAAATAGGGTAACATTTAAGGAACAGTGTAATTATTCCCAAAAAGCAAGACATCAATGTAAAGTTTATTGTTGTAGACCAGACATTTTGACAGGAATACTGTAATATCCCAGAGGTGTCACTAGGTTACTGAAAAGGTTAAAAATTGGTGCATTGTGTCGGAGAAGAAAGGCAGTAACAACAAACAGCATTCAAAAAATCACAGGCACTTCTGTAAGAAAGTGGAAATGTGTCATGTAACAACACACAGCTTCTGTAAGTGGATTGCTGCACCGAGGAAGAAAGTGAAACACACCTAATGAAAATGCTTCCTCCACTGCCAGCATTTCAAGGCTCGCTCTCATTATTGACGTTGCAAAAACAGCTTTCCTCTCAGGTTCCTCCTTTCATTGTATCCAAGCCCCACATATGCTGTATTGTGGAGTTTGATAGGGATGTGTCTGAAAATTTCAATTATCTTCTCTGGTAGTCGTGGGAGAAAATTCCCACTTGAGACTTTATTTGCCAAACTCTGCTGTTTTTTCCTTACTAGCCATAAAAATGTATCCTAAATCAGGAGGACAATAGTATTTTTTATAGAGTGCTATTTGACAAGGAGAAAAGTACTTTCTGTCTTGTGTTATAGTTGACCAGCAGAGCAGCATTCATTAGAATCTGAATGAGAAGAGGGAAGGGATATATGGCAATTTATGGTACGTAACCAAGAGCAACATCCTTTATGCTTAAGTATATTGTTGTTTAGCATTCTAGAGGACTAGGAAAGAAGTACATAGGTCCCCATGTATACTGAATATAGTATGTCATTGGATCAGGATTGATATGTATTTACAGTGACATTTTGAGCCTTGTACGCTGTCAAGAACTGTAGGGTTTGATTTCTTTTTCTAAGCAAATTTATTTCCATTAATAACTCCCAAATCCTAGTTCTGACTTAGAACATTTTCTTAGCATTTCCAATAGTTTTTATAAGCTACTCAGCTTGATATGCAATTGTCTTTACTTCAAGAAGGAAATAAGAAACGTAGAAAATGTCTGTCATTGAGGCATGAGTATGGCTTGAATTTGGCAACGTAAACACAACACTCTAGCGCTTTCTTGTGCCAAGGGAGGAACTCTGTTATCTGGCAGGAGTGACTTTTACCCTGCACTTGGATTAGCCTGTTCATGTGCTGCAAAACATATTTTACAAGCATTATACAAAAGCATCAGATGAAATATGCAATGTGGAAAGTGCCAGACATTTCCAAGAGTAGCGATATGAATACACTTAAAAATATGTCAGTCCCTCACCTTTGGGCTCTGTTTCCCTGTTATTCTAAATTCTGGGGTTTGTAAACCCGAAGCAGTTTATGGCAGGGGTGGTGTTTTGGGAGGCTGGCAAAGCCACCTTTCATTTGGGCAGTCCCTGGAGGTTGTCATTCAAGCTACTGCTGGCAGAAGATGCTTTTAGTTTTACACACACAGTGCCACTCCTTTGCCACCCCTTCCTCCCCTAGTGAGCTTAGACCCAACTTTTTCAGTCTGTTCACGGAGAGTCCTCCTCTCTGGTGCCACAAGCAATGAAATCCCAGGACTGTTTTCAACTGCAGACCTGACATTAATAAGTGGTGATTATGGCATTCCCTGCTTTAGAACCAGTGCCTTTGGAGTTTTTCAAACGAGGTGGGGATCTGTGTTCCAGAGCTCTCTAAGGGTGCGTGTGTAGCACAGTGGCTCTACTAGTTCTTGAAGAAGTCACAGCTAGGAGCTGCCACTCGAAATGCAGTGTTCTAAAGTTTTGAATAAATAATTGGTGTGTGAATCCTGCATCCTCAGCTGACCTAGATGTGGTAGATCTAATTATGTCAAGGCTGCACACTTTTACTTGCTGCTTTTCTTTTCTATTTTTTTTTTTTTTTTGCCAATACCTTTATTCTATTTCCTTTTAATTGACTGGGGGAAAGTGATTTCACTATGTTTTTCTTTATGTTTTTATAGGGTTGTAAGGTGTCTGACCCTTACTCTTCCAACATAAGTAAATCTTGGTTATATTTCATGGAAAATATGAATAACTTATGTATAAATGGAAAAACAGCACTTCAGTTTTTCAGGAGAACCAGCATTGTTATACAGAAGACAATGAATGAATCCTTTTTTCTGTATGTTCATAGGATATGTGAGCTCTGCTGACCTCAGATCACTCTCAGTTTAGGAAGCTGTGAAATACTGTTCCTAAACTTCCCACTGAAGGTGTACCAACTTGCAGGATGATACAGAGCACTTTTGGCTAGTGGTGGGACATACTGCTGATTCCACGTCCAAAAAATCTGGAGAGAATTCAGGGCAGGCAGACTGGTTTCCCTTCAGCCAAGATGAAAAAGCCTGAATTCTGCTCTCCAGATTGGAAGATTAAGAGGTGCTTAGCTCCCCAGATTGCATTCCCACTTCCATGCACAAAATTGGCCCTTACTATATTTATATCGTTTTGAAACAGAGAGAAATTAATACAGTCTCTGAAATATTGTCCATTAGGGATAAATTGAAAGAGAAGTTCTATAAGATTTGGGAAATTAACGCATTTGCAAATAAGTATGACATGTTAATAATCATAAAACAACTTCAGGAAAAGTGGTATTCCTTCAGTGGGTGTTCTCACTTTGCTATTCATGTCCAGCTCATAGGGGCAGTCTTTTGGTACAATCCATGAAAAGCAGGAGCCCTTTTCCACAGAGGGAATTTCTCCCCACATTTGTTACATGGCTGATTGTCCATTGCTTAAAGTGGTGTCTTCTCACAATGGCCTGTTCACTGTTATGTTTCTGTGGGGTTTTTTCTTTCTGGTTTCAGGGAAATGTGAGCCCCTTGACACACTGCCAGCTTTTGAAGGAAAGGCAAAGCTTCCCCTCAGGGGTAATTAATATTTTATTATTGCTTGTGGTACAAATAAGGGGGATGTCCCATGATAATGGAAACAGGGAGTTCTCTGGCTCTTTTCCCACCACTTGTAGCAGTTTTCTCCTTCAGTGTGCTCTTGCAGGCAGCAGTGACCACCCAGCATCCATCTGTGTTGGACTTTGATTAGAAAGCAGTTAAGAATACAGAAAAAAACCCCTGAATTAGTAAAAAGGGACCAAATAAAATGGCAGTTCTTAGGGTAATTCAGGTGGGGAGAGACCTCAGAAGGTCACCTCAGTCAGTCTCCAACTCACGCTGGTCTGTTGGTGTTTATGACTGTTCTTATTTAAGCCATCTAAAATTCTGAACCTGGTTCTAACCCTACATTCACTGAACCTGTGGGGAACTGGGTTCATCTTAATGTTGAGCACTTCTTAAATGTCTGTCTAATCTGCCTGTGAAGGTTGCATTCAATTCCCTGTAACCTTAGAAGTGTTTTTGTTGGGTATAGTTACAGCAAAGATAGACTTGTCTTCTCACTCAGCTCTGAAAGCTTTCATTTTGTTTGACAACATTTTATACTGAGCTTGGCTCATTTTCTCACAAGGAAAAAGTATGCAAACTTTACATAGAAGTGGGCAGAAAATTTGGCTACATTTGTTTGCTATAGCAAACACCAACTCACAGGAAGGCAAACACTATACTGATTTTGTTGAAACTTGAAGAGGAAAACATGTCTAGTGCCCAGTATGGAATTTTGGATCAAAATGACAAAGGAAAATGTGGAAGCAACTGCAGTTTGGGGCCCAGAGTTTTATATGGATGTTGTCTGTTTGGGTTTTTCATCTTGTGTTCTTGTTTACTCCCACCATCTCTCTCTCAGCCCCACGAATTCAGATTTCTCCAGGTGAAATACTTTTGAAAGTTCAAATGCTTTATGGCTTGGAAGAAAAAAAAAAACCCATTTCATTTCTATCTGTACCACATCTAGACATGAAACCTCATCTTATGTGGGCTGAAGTTCTGCTTCCAGAGAAGCAGCACGTGGCCATGCTGGTTTGATGACCTCGTGACATGCCTGGAATACAGTGGAGGAGACTGCTTAGAACATTTTGTGCCACTCTGGAGTGAATTCCACAGTCCAGGCCCTGCACTGACGCATTTCCATCCATCCCCTGCAATGCATGTGGCAGCAGTATTCCATCTGTTTCTAATGAGGCATAGCGGGGGAGGAAATCTTATGCAGAAACCTCTCCCACATCACTTATGATGCCATTGAAGAACATCTCTGCAACAGTATTTTTTTTGTGACAAACATTTTTAGCTATTTGTTTATTATAATACCTGTGGATGTTGAACAGAAGAGATTAGCCAGTTCCTAAACCTGGCAAATTCCTTGGCTGAAATTTTCCCTCTATTTTGAGAGCCAATTCCAGCACAAATTCTTGTTGTTAAGGTCTTGTCATTATTCTCCAAAGTATGGATGATAATTTTGTATGTACCTATTCTATTGTAGGGGTGAGGCAGTTGTAGGTAGATTTAACACTAAACAAAGAGCAAGCTGTTCTTTATTTAATTCCAGTTATAAGCAAGTTATAGCAAAATATAAATGGAGGGTGAAACAAAGGAACAAAAACTACTACTTTGCATAGTCTTTCTTTTAAAATGTATGTTTCTTTGTACAGAAGAGCACTGCAACATTTTTTTAGAGGAAAATAGTTTACAGTGCTGTGTATGAAATAGAATTTTGATAGACAGAATAAGCTGCAATCCAGTCCTAAACTATAGATTTTCAAGCAGATTGATGCAACAAATTGTTAGCAAATAGCAGTTTGCAATTTGATGCTAATTAGACATAAGGCAAATATGTGCCATGACAAATTAGCAGCAAACCATACTGAAAAGGATTAGCAAGAGCTGGCACAGAGACTGCTCGATTTTGCATACTTCCTTGTCTTAGTCTAGGAGGTCTGAGCCAGTTTTCCTTCTCTGTAAATAGGAAACCAGACCAGAGATCACAGGCATGCTAGAATGCCTTTAATTGCATATTTGAAATGTTTTAACTCTCTCTTAATCCCATGGAGGCTTTTCTCCATACCACCAGCTTTATTATCCTGGGAGATGATCAAGTACTTTATCCAGTTAATATTATAACTAAATACATTATGAGGTAAGTAACTCACGGGGTTATTTACTTTAGCAAGTCTATTGTACTTATAGATTTAAGAAAAAGCCCTATTCTTATTCAAAACACCTTTGCTTAACTTTCTGCAAATGTGTTTTTCAGCAGATTTAATTATTCATTTCATTAATAAATTAATTTTTGCTAGAGGATTATCACATTTCTTTATTGATGTGCACAATGCCATTGTAGTAGTTACTGTAGATCAAACTCATCACCATATCCAGACAAGATAATGCAGTTGTGTTTTCAAACCAGAGAGAAGGAGGTAATTTTTAAGCCAGTTCTTCAGACCTATGCCTGAATACCAACATAGCTTTAAGTATGACTTCAGAACTAAAGCAAAAACTGCTCTTGCATCATTGATGGGTAACATAATTTCATTAGGATCAATAATTCTGAACAAAAGCCACAGTAAAAATACCTGTTTATTAAATTTAAGCATCTTATTCTTTATGTGCATGCTTGTTTTGTTTTTTTAAATTAAGAGTTTCTGAGGTAAACCATCACATTCCCCAGGCTTTCAATTCATATTTGCTGGTGTGTACTTCAGTTTGGATATGTAAAATGACATGTTTATACTTCAAGGAATCATTGGGTAGATCAGAGGTTCTTAAATATGGTTTCTCTTTCAAATCTGACTTTCTAGGTCATACAAGACATTTACCTTGCTGGGCTGATGGTTGTAGTCTAATGTTATATATGTATTTTACATTCCCAACATTCCTATGTCTATATATGGATCAAAAAGATTGTTAGAAATAGTTCAAAGGTGCTAAAACATTATGTAGTTAGATGTAAACACACATTTTGGTTACCAAAATAAATGAAGTGGGAAAATGAAAGGGTATTATGCACAAAAGATTGTTCTTTCATAAGTTTTAGAGAGAATTCCTCAGACAATTTAAACCAAGATCAGTAACAAGTTTTGCCACAGCACTGTCTTCCCACATAAACAGTATGATAACACACTATTAAGGATTTACAAAAAGGTGATGAAAGTAGTTGTGCTGTTTAAAAAGAAAAAAGAGAAAACTCCCGGCTTTCCCTGCAATTTCTGAAGGCATTTATATGTTATTCACAAAAAAGGCACTGTCCTGGAAAGCTTCTGTGTGCACTGAGGCCTGGAGAAGGTGTTTCTGGTATTTGCCAGGCTGTCTCACTGAATGTTTGCCTACTCCCTCTTGCCAATATTTTTGCCCACTTGCCACATCACATTAGAAATTCAGGCAACAATATTTATGCTGATGCAGAATCTTAGAAAAGTTGAACTGATTGCCCTCTGGGCACAAAGCTTTATTTCCTTTTTGTTGTCCATGCACAGACTCATGGTGAGTCCTTGGTAGGCAGTTATTTGAGTGTATTGAGAGTGTAGCAACCCATCATTAGGGAAATGTAGACTGAAAACTGAACTAGTTAAAAGGGATGTTGCTAAGAATTTTAGGATTACATACAATGTCTAAATGGTTGTAATTTCCAAAGGGAAATTCATTTCTAGTCAAGCCTTTTCACATGATATCTTCCCTCACAAAAGCAGCACAAATTTTCTGCCCATAATGTAGCTCCCAAACACCCCCACTGCTCAATTCAGTGACAGCTTTCCTGGCAGTGCCTAAGCAGATTTTACATTTTCCTGTAGATGCAGTGTCAGCCCAGACATTGCCTCTGAGAGCTTTGCTGCTCGTGGCTGCTGTGGCAAATCTTTGTGTTGGAGGACAGATGTTTCTACACCCTGCTGAGGATCTGGGTCATGCAGCACCTACTGACTTGGAGCATGTTGGGAATCTCCTCTGAGGCAGCCACTGCTTCACAGCCACCTTCCAGTTCTAGGCCTTATCACCAGCTGTAGGTAGGGTGCTGGTTTTTGTTCTCTTTTTTTTTTTTTTTTGGGAGTGGGGTGGGGCTGGGTTTGAATTTTTCTCTTCTGGTTTCTCCCAAATGGATTTTGGGGAATACGAAATGGCTCTGAATTTTTTTAACATATATTTGTTTCTAAAGAAGAAAAAAAAAAAACCCCACGGAGCAGGAAAAAAAATCTTGATGATAATGAAACCTATATACATTTCTTAAACTGCTAGAAAGCAATACAAACACACAACCCCCTGCCCAAAAAAAAAACCAACTCAGTACTTTTGTGGGTTTGTACAGGTTATTTCATCTGGTGTGGGAAAAGATAGTAGATGTTAGGTTAGAGCAAATTCATCCTGATAAAGCACACATATTTTTTGACAAATGTATTATCTCTTTAGATCATGGGATTAATAAGATACATTGTCCCCAGGAAAATAGGTGCACTCATGGAGAACCTCATTGACTTTGCTGCAGAGTGAGTGAGTTCAAAAGGCCAGATATTAAAAACAGTTTTTGAGCCTGTGCAGGCAATTTTTTTACTTGAAACCCATGTAAGCTTGCATTTGTATCACTTACAGTGGGTGACTATACACTTACCTAAGTTACTGTGTAAAGATATGAATGAAAAATGCAAAAGTGCAGAGGATTTGACTTCCACAATCCCATTTGTTCCTTTTGCACGTGAGGATGAGAATCACAGGGTGGTTGTGGCTGGAAGGGATCTCTGAAGATCATTGAGTTTATCCCCCTGCCCAGGCAGGGTCACCTGCAGCAGGTGACACAGGACAATGTCCAGGTGGGTTTGGGATATCTCCAGAGAGAGAGAGACTCCACACCCTCCCTGAGCAGCTGTTCCAGTGCTCTGTCAGCCTCAAAGTAAATGCTGATGTGTGTTTGAATGTGTTAAGAACAACTCTGACAGTTTTACTTTAAAATCATTCAAGTTATCCTTATCAATATTATTAGTATTTACAATGGAGATGGTGTGATAGAATCTGACACTTCTCCCAGACACTGAAATATTTAAGGTTGTCTGGGGATTCTGGAATGCTCATAATAATCATGAAACATTCATTGTCTTTATCTGCATATCTAAAATTCATCAATGAGTAAAAACAGAGAGGGGAATCTTTAAAATATAAAACAAAATATTATTCTCCTGTAATTTATAGTTGCTTTCTTTTATCTGTTTAAGATGCTTGAATTCACTTTGTTAGCAAATTTCTCTTGACAAGCACACCTATTTATTATTACTAAGCATCCTTTTTAGGAATGTCTGAAATGACACATATATTGTTTTAAATAAGATCATAGAGTTAATTTTTAAGCACGCAAGCAGTACAGTAAGAATAGAGCAAACAAAACATAATTAATAGTTTTATGCCATTCGTCACGATCATTTTATTTGCTGCCAGCGTATGCCAAATGCAGAAACATTTTGACTTCAATTAAAAATTTTAAACAAGATTAAACCTTGTTGTCATTGAAATCATAGAACATATATGCTTCTAGGTATTATGTGCATTTCCTGAGCATTTGCATGTCTTCAAGCAAGGAAGTGTGACTGGGAGAGCAGAGGTGTGTGAGAACTTTTCCACTTCATTTGCAAAGGAGAAGGTAACAGCAGTTTCTGCATCCACCCACTTACAGTGACATAACTTCCCTCTGGCCTCAAATGCACATTTCATTCTCCCCTGGAAAAGGAATGGAAAGAAATAGCACCACATCTATATTTTGTCTTTTATAGAGAAACTGTGATGCCACAGCCCCAGTACAGTAGGTTCATGAAGAAACAATTTTATACTTTGTGAGGTTTATTATTATTATTGATTAGGGCTTTTTATTTTTATTATTATTATTATTTAATTAGTTTTTATTAATTTTTAGAAAATAATTGTATTATGCTTCACGATATCTGTATTATTGCTGCCTCACTAGATAGGACCTTATCACTGCCAGGGACCCAGCTGTCTTGCTGAGTTACTGTCACAGCAAGGGATATTTTAAACACCAAAGACATTTTTCGTGCTGAATTTGTGGCTGGTCAGAGTTTGAGTTTGGGTACCAGTGCCACCTCAGCAATTTGAAACTTAGGGCATGACCTAGAGGAAATAAAGTAGTATGTGTTGTCTCAACCTCCTGTTTGGTAAAACACTTAAGTGCTTATTTAACTTTAAACATGCCTGAACCATATTAATTCCTTATTAATTGCTGATTTGTTAATTTTAGTGGATTTATTAAATTGAAGACTTAAGAAATGAAGAGCCCCCATAGGATGGTAGGACTGAGGAAGATCCATATTGAATAACTCAGCTAGTTGCCCCAAGGGCTCACAGCTCCCTGTTTACTTATGCACACACCAACATGCAGATTTCCTGCCTAGTGTACTGCACGGGGAAAATCCCAGATTATTTGCTACCAAGCTGGTAGCTTTGATGTGACACTCTGCAGAACTATCCAAAACCAATTAATACCCTGAAAACCGTGTGCCCTGAATGAGGCCCACACTAATGGGGCTGTGTCAGTGTAAACCTTCATCGTGATCCTTCCAACAATGCTTTGTGTAGTGCTACCAAAGATTGAAATGTTATTAAGAGTTTGGAATAGAGATTGTGTTTTGCTCCTTTGCCTACGTTGCTTAAATCTGAAACTGATGGTTGGATAAGCAGCAGATGGTAGAGACTTCTGCAAATGCATGGTATTTTCACACTAACTTAAATACACTGTATGGGAATGCATCCTAGAGCAGCATTGTAAATTGCAGCTATGCACTTGTAGATTTGCAGTGAGGACTGCAACCTCCAGTTTTCTACCTGTCCATTCAGCTTTTGTTCTCTGTTCCATTTCTGGAACAGAAAATATTCATCTGTTTTTGAATTTAGGTTCTGCAGAAATGGGGAAAAAGATATCTGGATTTAAAACACTAGCAACAATTTAAAAATACTTGTAAGAGGACACATATAACAAGAATGGGGAAGCCATCATAAATGGTACCTCTTGGGCTACTAGAAATATTTGTATTTGCTGAGCAAAGGGCAGCTACAGGAAAAAAAATGCTTAATGAAATGCATTTGGACCCTTGGAAAAATAACAGAGAATGGACAACTGGCCAGTGTTGAGCACAGGTACAAGTTAACAGGGCTCCCAGAGACTCAGGATTAAGAGTGATGTAGTCAGTATATTTATGGGATTTATTTGCATTGTAAAGACTCCAGTGGAGGTGTGTATGGAATGCAAAATAAAAGGCAAAAATATTGATGACAACAATTTTTGCTTAGTCAAGTACACAGAAGCCTCTGAGGAATTCTGGACATCTAACTGATTTAGGCAACTAGGGAGCAGAAATCCAAATATACTCAGTTTTGACAAGTTTCCTGCAATGCAAATTGTGTAGAATTATTTGCAGCATTCATAACCATTGATTGAATGCTAAATTAGCTATAACTACTTGATAGAAAGAACTTCACTGGAATTCAGATCCTACTGAAGTCTCTGGGAGTTTTGCCTTTTCTCTCAGTGGGGATAGAGTTTCCCCATGATCATCATTACTGCAGACAGCTCAATAGAAAAGGCTGCTCAGTTCACAGCGGTGGTCTGAGCAGCCAGCAAAATGGTTGGGTGAATAAAGAATGGGTTGGAAAATAATACTGCAAATATTATGATACCTATCAGTGATATCCTCTTGCCTTGCATACATGGCTGAATTCATACCTTTCTGCTTGAAAATATACATTGTAAACAGAAAGAGTAAAGCAATAGTCATAAAAAGTGTCCAGAAGCATAGAGAATTTTACATGCAAAGAGTAAAAATAGGGCAGCTTAGGTTAAGTGAATGAGAAGATTTGGAAGGTTTTGTAGGAAAGGAATGATTTACATAAGGTAAATCTAATTTCTTTCTTGGCTCTGTCACATAGTGAAAACACAGATGTGTGCCAACAAATTGAAAATTGATGAGGAGAAGGTTTTGATGTTTTGCAGGATGGGACCTAGGGTTGAAGAAAATCTTTGGAGTGCAAAGTGTGGCAGGATTAGAAAACAAAACAAAACTGGACATCCATGTTTGTAAGGCAATTCTCAGAGATGCAAGGAAATAAAGTAAGAAAGAACAAGCTAATACTTATTCTTTGACAAAATTTTTTGTCTCCCTTTGGGATAGTGATGATTTTGTTTTTTTTAACCAAGCCTGGAACCTGTTTGTTACAGGTGATGAGGTTGGATGCTGAATTAGGTCACACACTTGTGTGATTTGTGCAACTTCTCCCTCCTGTGCCTGGGTCTGCCATGGGGGTGCAGGTCAGGGGAGGCAGAGAGGCTGCTCAGAGTCCCCGAGTGTCACAGGCTGGCCCTGCCCTCCTGCTCTCAAGAGCTAAGGGAGATCTGTGAAATCTTGTGCTGAAGGAGGCTTCTCCCCAACAGAGCTTGGGGAATCTTTCTTTGATTGAAAGTAGGATTTACACTTGCATATGCATCTTTTGTGTTGGACCAATAAATAAAGCCCCAAAATAAGGACTACAGACTCTTCTGGTAGATAACTTCAGTCTCTAAATGTCCTATTTTAGCTTTTCAAGTAACACATGTTCTGACTTGATGGATGCTTGTGCCACACAGTGTAGCAGGAGTGGGTTCATAACACCCAGATGTTGTCAATGTGCGGTTTTTGGGGGTTTTTTTGTTTATTTTTTCAACAAGAGTTTCAGGCATTATTTTTATGCTACAGTAGAGTTTTGTATAAAACCCAGTAGAAACAGCTTAGAATAGCTAGAAATGCTTAATGATTAGGGTGGTGCACAGCTGAAGCAATACCAGCAGAGTTGCTTGCTCGCTGATTTGTTGCCAGGTAGCGAGCCAATTAGCGGTGCTGGTTATTATTTACTTTTCATGCTATATATCACTAAAATTGTGTTGTTGATTTATCATTTATATTTTTGTATTGTCAGCATAATTTATTCAGATCATGCTGAGATACCTGAGAAATTAAGTAATAAAGAGAATGGCATAGAACGTGTCTGTATTCAGAGATATTTACTTTGCTTTTAATGAGAATGCATGTTCAGGTAAAACATAGATCATTTAGCTATTAAATTGTTTTTTAAATAAACTTGTTAAAAGTTTATACCTTAGGATTTCTATAAATAAAAAGGTTTGGTTTCAGTTCTAAGCTGATTTTTACCATTCATTAAGAAACTTTTAAAAGATTAGGTTAAATAGTAGACCAAGTAGTTGTGCCAACTTAGTTGATTAGTGATTTGCAGGAAGGCACACTAATTGAGATATTGCTGAGGTATCCAGCATTCTTTATATATTTGATATTATAGTTTTTTTGGCAAATACAAACATAGATTTTGATTGAAAATCCTTCCTAACTGCTCAAATTATTTAAATAAAAAAGTAAAATTGAAAGTAAGTCTTTATTTTACAAGAAAAAAACATTTTGTATACTTTCAGCTGACTAGAAAAGGTCACTTTAGAATGCTTTGACTTTAGAATGTTTTTTGTACATTTTTCCTTAGCTGGGACTAGAATTTGTCAGGGGTCTTTGTATAGCTTCATCTTATAATCTCTTCCTTTTAATCATCCTATTTATTTATTTTCAAATCTTTTGACTGGCAAATAGGTCTGTGTGTGTTCAGTAGGTTGGCTCTAGTCAAGAAAGGTTCTTATCTGAGTGTTCTGTACAGGAAAATGGGGCTGGTATTTCCAGTAGATGTGCCTTTCTGTTATGGCAATGGTGTTACTTTATAAATTTGTGAAAATTAACTTCCAAAGTAGGCAATAATTCATAGCAAAGTGGAAGAGAATATTATTTTCCTTAAGCTATTAAAACCTCCTTATCTTTTTCTGTTGCCCTCAGTTTCTGTTTTCAATGATAACTCTAACACAGTGGTAGAACCACATAAAAACAACTCATTTCTAGTCTGTCTTGATGAAGGCATCTTTTAAATGGCTCTGTTGACTCCATCACTTGAATTTTCTGCCAGTCTTGTGTCGTGATTTTCAGTTTTCACAGACTGCTCCTTTGCAGTGACTGTCTTGAGTATGGTCAGACCTGACAATTAATAAGTCCAAGGAGCAAATGAAATTAATCCCAGAGCAACCATCTAATTTTCTGTTTACCAACTTTTAGTTGATCTTTGCATATTTGTGGTGTGCAGGAATTTTTATATGCCTTCAGGAATCAAAGGTTCTGTTAAAGGAGAGAATCCTGAAAGTGGTGGTTCTTAATTAAAGTATCTCTGATAATCCTCTGTATGAATTTTGATACAAGATTGAGATCAGATTGGATGATGGTATGAATGAAAAATGTCAAGGAAAAAATTACCACTGAGCTAGAAACTTTGCAGTAATGTGGCTCAGACCAATTTGGATCAATCCTCTGTCTCTACAGCTAAGAAGTGTGAAGGGAAATTTAAATGATATCTGTCTTATTTCATTGCTTGTAATAGGAGACACTTTTATTCTTTTGCAATCTTATGTAACAGAAGCACAGCACTTGCTGTAAGTAGGGGTAAAAGCATTTTCAGAGGCTGAAATCATGAGGGTATTATGGTTTGTGTGTTAAATTGCCTTAAAGGGTACAAGGTATGCACATTCAGCTGGATTATCTAGAGGCTGAAGAATTTTGTAATTAAGAACTAGCAGACCTCTAGTAAAATGTTTATCATGTTACTAAGTAAGGATACTTCATTTACTTATTTTGACAACCGTAGGTTAGTTTCAGTTGGAAGTTATTCATGAAATATGAGTGCACTTAAGTCATATTTTATGAAAATTCTGAAATCTGAACTTGAGACAGGCAGCACTACACGATAAAACATTGGGAGCCTGTGTGTCTGTGTGCAGAGGATGGAAAAACTCCTTTATTTTTGCCATAAGACGTGTGAGTCAGCTGGGAGTAAGTGACACTCCACTCTGCAGGTTTACTGGGTGTCTGCTACGAGGATTTCAGGAGGACAGAAGTTTTTCTGCTTTCCACATTTCTCCTGAAACCTCTGCATGTCATTACACAGCTGAAACAGAATACAGGATGGGCTGTAGGAAGATGCAGCATTATTCCATCTGTGAGAGAAAAAAAGTCACTTAACTTGCTCTTAGCTGTGTTATTTGAGATTCACAGGATCTCTTCTCACTTGAATGATAAATGTCAAATACCCAGAGAACCCACCCCTTATTCTCTTTAAATATAATGGCAAACATTTGTTCATGGCAGTTAGTGGGGTTTGTATTTTAATGTTATAATATTGATGAAATTCAATGCTTTATTTTAATGTTATTTACTACAAAAGTCAATTGCTTAATCAAAAGCTGATTCCTTTAGGCAGAAAATTTGCTTCCCCAAATTCCAGACGTTTGAGTGTTTATTCTTTTGAACTTGGATAACGTATGTTCTACATCTTCCCTAGTCTGTCTCAGGACTTCATTAACATTAGTTGAAATATTAGCATGTTTCAGAACTTGTGTTCTCCTCTGTGCTGGTTTTGTGACCAATATTCTATTTCTCCCAGTTTTCTCAGCTGCCATGGACAATCAGAATGCACTTTGGAGTATCACTAGCACTGATGGACATCTTTTCAGTGACTCTAGATGGAGCATATCTGACATTCAGCTGAGATGGTCCTGTGTCTTTAGAAAGGGCTTAATACCCTTTTGTATTATGAAATCAAATTAACAGTTGACAGAATGTATCATGTTAAACTTTTGCCAGTTTCATCTTGGCTTTCCTCCCCTGGAAAAGCCAGTTCTGTACAGAACAGATCTTTTGCAGTCATATATTCTGGCTTCTCAATGAGTTGATTTATATTAAATCTGGGTTGTTCACCGAAATTTTCTGTACTATGTTAGGAGATGGGATAAAAAGCAAAGAAAATACTCAGTTTTCTCAAGTTTTCTGAAATATCCAGTTGCCTTTTAATCCCTTTATTTCCTTTCAATAATATTTTCTTTGTATTGTTCTTTGAGTTTTAGTGACTTTGTTCTGATCATGTTGCATTAAGCCTACAGATTCTGGTGAGAAATACTCATTTGGAATGTAAGAGTCCAACCAGAAGTTTGTGTTGAAATGAGAACTACTAAGGAGGTTATCAGAGCAACTGCATGAAGGAGAACTGTCCTTTTATAAGCAGATTTGAGAAAGAAAGGTGTCAGAAAGGATTCATGAGAGAGATGAAGATGAGAAGAGAAAATTTAAAAGGAAAGTTTGCAGATTACGAAAGAAAGTAGATAGGATGATAAGAAAGATAAATTTGTTTGGGTGGAGATCATGGCTTTCCCATGATTTATAGAGTTTTTCAGAATTCAAAGCAAACCTGTGCTGACTCGTGGCTGTCAATATCAAGACATCTCATGAATTCAGAACAGAAAGGTTTATGAAATTTTGGTACCAAGTAGAACTTTAACATGCCCCATCCCCACCCACCCTCCCTCCCATTCTGAGTAAGTCTGGAGAATTCAAAAAGTTTCAAGTTAAATCATCGTTTTATAAGAGATGTCATAATGAAATCAAAGCTGAAGGAGAGTTTATCCTGTCCCTGACTTCTTTTCCTTTACCAGGATGATTGAGGCTTGGATTTCTTGAACAAGACAGAACAGTAGTTCATGCCTCCTCTCTTTTTTCTCCCAACACTGTCGGCTCACGCTTTTCCTGTGCAAAATCTTTCCCTTGGATGTACATCCAGGACAATGTGTGCTGTACTAAAGCAGATCTGTTTAGCTGAGGCTGAAGTCTTAGGTCAAGAAGTCTGTAGGAGAGGAGAAGAAATCTCATATTTCACTCTATATTTTCTTAGGGAAAATAAGTTGGCATTAAATATTGGTCTCTAGTTGATTTTTTTTTGCTTCCACTGCCTTCTACTCTTTCCTATTCTTTCTTTGACAAGTGTGAAACAAAAGTCAGACTGAGTTTTAGGAGCAACTCAGGCATGTCTGGCTCAGTTGCCAAATTCTACTGTGCATAGCTGCTCAGTAATCAAAGGTCTTATTGACAGACAGTAGTCTGAACTCTTCCCTAAAAAACTTATTGAGCCCTAATGTCAAATCTGCTGGATCTGTGGGGATCAGTGGTGGGGCTGTCCCAGTGTTTTCAGGGAGGGTCTTAATGGTGCTGTGAGGGTAAATGTCAAAAAAATGGTGAAACATCTGCTTAAAGTTACCACTCTCAACCAGCTGTTTAGTCACTTAGTATCTTAACCATTTATATTTGCAGTACTCTGGAAATACTGAAAAACATAAAACAATAAGGGAAGGGTTAAATTAGGAAACACAGTGTTATTTTGTGTACTGTACTGGGCAGATTTATCTCTTTATCGTTTTGTTCTCATTTCAAGATGAAGTGGAAACTGGGCAAAGAAAGATTGATGGTCACCAGGCAGGGACACAGTGACTGGAGTGATGTTTCATGTGTTATGTTGGTCCCAATTATTTCATCTGATAGCAGGATTTAGTTGCATACCTGCATTTTGGAGAAGTTTGTCATTTGTTTTGACAAGGTGAAAGTTGCTCATTTAGATCAACCCAAACCATCTTTATCTGGATAATTCTGCTTCCTCTTTAATTTCCAAAGACAGAGCAGAGGTTGTCTTTGAGGAAGATAGTTGTACCCAGTGATTTTGCATTATTCTGTGCTTGGCTGTTTTTTACCATAGATGAAGAGAAAGGCAAGGTAGGGTGATGTAGATCTTGGCTTCATTAATTTGCCTTATCTGGGAACTCTGATTATCATGATTTTGATTTTAATTGTGACTTTTTGCTGCACAGTCCAGTTGCTTCACAGTTCACTGTCAGTCCTTCTGCCCTCTTCTCACAGAGGATATTAAGGGCTGAGAAATGGGATTTTGTCACCATTCATTAAAATCCTTTCCCTATCCTTCAGCTTCTTTAAAAAATGCTTTCCCTTAAGTCTCCTTGTTGTAAGAAAATCACTACTAAAGCAGTGCCTGCACTAGATTATTTCATTAGTGTTACTAGCTACTGCTACTGCTTAACTTAGCAGCCTCCTCTTTCACTCAGGATGGTCAAGATCTCTCCTTCCAAAATGTGGCTGAACATAAATCTGCTCTGTGCTTGGAGATGTATACTGGTCTTCTGGAATAATTGAGAGCTGTATGTTTGATAAGTAATTACTCACCCACCCCCTACCTAATAGTTGATTTTTATTCTGTCTTTGTCAGCTCTGGAAGCCTTGTGACTCTGTTCTGCTCCCTTGTTCGGGATCAGGGTAAAATTTAAAAAACCTGACATATGAATAATATTTCTACTTAAAATGAAATCATTTACCTCACGTGGCTGCTAACCAGCTTCAGAAAGTAACAAACAAAATGCTACCCGTCTGTTTCAAAAATCACATGCTAATCTGGAAACTTGGTCCCACTGGGTGAAGATCAAATGAACAATATTATCCTTCTGCACTCAGCCACACGTGCCCTGAGTACACAATCCGGAGGGAAGGTGTAAATAGGCAGTGTTTAGGATCTATGAATTGTTAGCTTACTCTGCCCAGCAGGCTGATGTGCTCAGGGTATAAACAGATCAGTCTCTACTTGATCTTCTGCACCTCGTGCTTTTTGACATCACCGTAAATTCATATTGTATTTTTATGGAAGCTGTAGAAAAGAAGTGGCACAGCTTTGGCAGGCTTGGCACAATTTTATTTTGTGTTAATAGTAATGTTCTATTTTTCCTACACTGCTGTAGTTCAGGGGCTCCTTTTATCATTTTGGTATTTAAGTCACTCTTATGTAATATGTTCTTTTTGTTAAAGCATCAGTGGTCTTTTAATTTACCTGTGCAGGAGGAAATGACTGTGTTACCGTGTGTGTTTGATTCTGTTACAGGGTCTCTCTCAAGTCTTGTCACTGCAGAATATGGAAATAGCCCTTGGAATAAACATCATCCTTAAATTCCATGGGTTTTCCTAGCAAGTACTCATTCTATAAAAACTGTTACAGAAAGAGTTTAGTTTTTGTACTTTTCTGTCTTAACATATTCTTCAGGAAAAGAGTATCTTCACATCTCTTAATGGTGTGATAGCTTTCAAATGCGTTGTCTGAACCCTTGATTAAACAAAATGGTGCTGATTGCAGCAGGGTGGCTAAATGTGGACAGAAGTGGCTATTGCACCCTGCTCACTAAGAAGTCATTTATCAAAGTTTTATCTGATTTCAGAGGCATTAGGTTTATCAGTCACAGTTTATAAATGGCATGTCATCAGCATCAAACCAGAGCAATGCCTGGCTCAAGTGCTGCTGTAAAGCAAGTGTAAACATCCCCTGCAGATGCACTGTGTCCTTACCTTAGGAGCTGTGTCATGCACCATACAGCAACCCTCAGCATTTTGTTTCATTCTGGAATGGTTTGGATGTTGTTGTGTTGGTGATCAGAGTTTGATTTCTGCTTCTCACCTGACCCCAAAAATGTTAACAATTGAACTCGGTGAGAAAAGCAAAAGCATTTGGTGCAATGTGCAGAAAAAATGCAGTGGAAGGTATAGAAATCGACAACTGGAAAAGCTGAAGGTGTTGGGGCCAGCAAGTGATGAAACTACTTGATATTCAAGGACAATATAGAGGGATTATTAGTAAACCTGTACATCCATTTGAGCCTAAATCAACCTTGGTGGTTTTTTAACCAGCCTAAGAGAGAAAAGTGCTAAACCCTCAGCTAGACAGACACCCTGACTACTCACCTGGTTTTTGGGTCATGTTTTAAAACTTTCAGCACTCAGTTCTGTATTTGCAAACTTAAGATCCAAATTGTTTATTAATGGTGAGAAGATTGCTTTAGACCTTTGAAAGCATACACAACTTCTTTAAGTGATTGTGAAGGTAAATCTTATTGTCTGGGGAAATGACTTCTGCACAGCTATTTCTTTTATTGCTGTGCTGAATGTGAAGGCATTACTCACTTTAATAAATCCTACTGTATCTCTCAGTCTGTGTAGGCTGATATAAATATCTCCAGTTATGTCATATTACCACCTTTGTACAGCTAATGTTACATTCTTGATGACTGGTGGCTGATAAATGCAAAACCTCATTTGGTTTGTGAGTGATTGAATGCTAACACTGTTTAGATTTCTTAATATACTTGTATTAGCATGAATAAGTAATGAGCATGCCAGGCTTTTTTGAATATTTGATTGTATCTTTATAATGGATTTGTGTCTCTCTCTTTGTGCTAATGTCATTGTAACTTTGTTGGTGTCATAACTCCAAACCCTAGCAATCGATCTTTATCAGAATATCTTAAGTCAATTACCCTCTCATGGCCAAATTACTGTGTCATAATACTTTTCTTATAAAAGTATTCTGCATATTGCATTTAAGATACAAATAGGTACTAATTCTATCTGCAGTGTATTCCTCATTTCTTCACTATGGCTTCTCTGAGTGTATCGACCTGTCCCATCTCTGTAAGCACATATCTGCATCCATGAAACACTAAAGCTTCTCCTCACTCCACTATTTATTAGCAAACTGGCTGGCCCTAACTATTCAAATTCAGCCATCTCTCATACACCCTAGACTTCTGCTCCTTCTAAAGGAATTAAGCCCTGATGTTTGCTGTTGCTTGGAAATCATAATCCATCATTTTGGATAGTGATTATTGTAGGAAGAAAATATTTGCCAGAGACTACTAGTTATTCTATTACCCTAAAAAGACTTGCACCTGCAGTGTAGTGGATTTTCTTTCATTATCTTGTGTCCTGTTTGTTGACTGAGACATTAACAAGTGAAAGAATTGGAAGAAAGGCTATTTTGTTAGCTTACTAGTGGTTTCCAAATTTATATTCCTTTTTCTATGTAAACATGCCTCAAGAACAGACTGCTGGATCAGTAATTCTGGTACAGGGCAGGGATTATCTGGGCAGGCATTATTCTGTCTCAGTGCTTCTGAATTTGTGCTTCTGTTCTGAGGTCCCAAACAGTATTTTTGGTTATGGAAAGTTCAAGACCTGTTCTGTGCACTTCAGTTCATGACAGGCTTAAAACACTGCTGCTTCATGTCAGGTGTTGGATCCATACCTTCACTGTTACTATAGTATAGCTGAAACACAAACCTAGCTGTTGTATTTAATTACTGGGTTTTATTAGCAGAACCAGTGTGAGTTGGAATATAGGACTACCAGAGGTGAATCTGCCCCTGTCCTTTCCTTTAAATTCAGCAAGCCAAAATGCTTCCCATTTTTTAAGCTATATTAATCAAAATGCACTAATAATAATGTAAAGCAAAGTAACTATGTAATATTCCCTGCTTGCATTCACACTCTGCATTCCCTCTTGCATGCCATTTGTACAGGCCTGTTTCCCATGCATTTTTATCCCATGTACTTCTGGAATAAAATAATTCCATGTTTCAGACACGAGCAGCATGGCCTCTGGATCAGCAACAGCTCACATGGAGTTCTCCAGATCTTGTCCTATTAGAAAAGGCCATATATTTTGTAGTTTAATAGAGTTATGTGGGAGAATCAGAAGGGTCACATCTCCCTCTGTTTTTCCACAGAAGAAAATGAATGTGGTATAGTTTCACATTGATGCCAAGTACATAATCATATTTCCCTCCTACTTAGGAAACCTTAGCCTCAGAATTTTATGGTAGATGAGCAGATGCATTGCATGGGATGTGTTCCAGATTCCTTTTTAAAAATCTGAGTCATTCAGTGTTTGCCATGCAAAGTCCTTTACTCTGTAACAACGTCCCTGGACCATTTGAATGTGCACCAGGAAACATACTGAGCAAATTACTCGACTAAATAGCAAATTTTTAATAGTTTGTCATTCAAGTTAACAAAGTGACAAGAGTGCCAAAAGAAAAAAAAAATCTAAAAGTAAGGTCTATATTTGTACCCATTTTTGAAAAAAGCCTTGCATTTTTGCTTCATAGGATGTGCACAGCTCTGCCCTATGTGATCATGTGGACCAGCCCTGGTCATTTGAAGGTTTGTTAAACTTACTAATTTAAAAGAGTGATACATAAAATCAAGCTCGTGAACACTTTCAGGGCATTCATAACTGGACAAAATTTCAGTATCACTACAACTTTTCTGCAGTGTTTTACAATTGCTGTGTTGAGCATCTCTCCACTATGCAGGCTGAATTCTGAGGATCCTTTTCTTTCCTATGTACTTTCATTTTCTTTCTAAGTGCTGTGCCAAGAGGCATCACTGGGTAATGTTCAGCCATGCAGGGTCAGCCCTCAGGCCCTCATCTTTCAGGAGATGTGTTGCAAGGAATATCCAGAAGTTTACTTTCTTGACTCTTGCCTCCTTACCACAGTTTACCATGCAAATACTTTCCCATGAATGTTGGTTTCAGTGTTGATAATCCCACATTCCATTAATTCTCTGAAGATTTCAGTGAAGTAGTCTCCGGTGAAAACGATCTATTCTGTTAACTTTAGAGAAAGAATTTCAGAACGCTTTGTAAGAATATGATTTTGGTGAACTCTGGTTATATGAATTTAATAAAAAATTATTCAGAATGGTGCTTGGCTTTAAATAGCATGACAAGCTTGCAGACCACAAGAAGACTTACAAAATCAAGAGTTTTACTGTGTCCACACACCTATAACTGTCCTTTCACATCTGTTTTCTATTTTTTGTATTTTCCCAGCACTTTCTGAGCCACAATTGCAATTGTGGTTTTATTAAGTGAGGTAGAAATAGATTGCTCTAGGTGCAGGTGAAAGCAACATCTGGCTTGCTAATGTTATGATTGTCAGAGAATAAAGACAGCTTTTCTCTCTGATTGTAATATTATGCCTCTTGTCTTCCTAAAATGAAAAAAAAGAAAAAAAAAGTATTTTCTTTGAGGTGCTTTGTGTATGAAAGAGCTTTATGAGGATATGGCCTTATAAAAGTTATGGAGTGCCTTCCTAAATTCTAGTAACCCAAAGAAACGAACTTCAGCAATAGGAAAGAAAACTTAATTTCTTAAGAAATGGATTGCATTTCATTCATGCTCTTTGAATGCTTTTGTTCAATGGAAAATTGAAAGTGGCATTTTTAAAGAGAAGGCTTGACAATGATCCCACTTGTGTGGTGCAAGTAAACTTCCTACTAAGCCTCCCTGAGCTCTCTGTCGGACATCAGCATCTGGTCCTGGGAGCTGGCAACAGCTGGAGCAGCCTGAGCTGCTCTGCCTGGTAGAACCCAGCCCAGAGCCCTGTGCTTACTGCTGCACCTCAGCCTGGCACAAAAAACACCAGCACTGGAGTCACACAGACAGAGCTCTTTCTTACTCTTTGAGGATTTTTCTTTAGTGTTTGGTTTTATTCTGATTGATATTTGTCATATCTGGTGAGGAGAAATGCTACCTGCTCTTCTAGAGAATTCCCCTCTGTGATGTGCCTTCTCTTGGGGCACAAGACAATCTGTATGGCAGAGTTACAGGCCTTGGGTGGCTGAGGGATGATAAACCTTGGAGTTAGGTAGTCCTGGATTCCTGGTTCTGTCGTAGCCCACTCTGTGAGCTTCCATTTAATTCCCAGCCCAAATATAAGCTGGAAATCATATCCTAGAAATCATGTACTCTTTTGTTGGACACCTTTTAATTTTTTTTCTTTAATAAACTGTGTTGTTGTTGTAGTGGGCTTTTTTGAGAATTATCAGGACACCATATTTCCATCAGATGGAAAACTTTATTTAATTCATTAGTATAAGATGTGTTAAATTTGAAATTTAGTGTCTATTTTCCTTAGGAGCTTATGGATTTATATGTTGCAAAGTTCTCTGGGTGAGCAAGAGTCCTTTCTCAAGTTCCTTGGCAGAGTGGTTTCTCCTATACGTTTCCTGGTTGAAAATTCCTTCTCCTTTTGATTGCTCAAAGACCATTATCAGCTCTTTTTTTCCTCCCATGATATAAAAGCATGTTAGGGGAAGTTAATTAACAGTCTGTCCTTTTCCATATTTAAAGGTTTTTAAAATCTGTTTAGCTCCTGGGAGAAGTTTATATTAAAATAGAATATTGCATGGAAAAGCCACCTACAGATATTAGTTCTGTGGTAAAAGACACAATAAAGGAGACAGTGACTTTCTGTCTTTCTTGCTTGGGATGTATACCAGGCATTTCCATGGTGATTGGTGTTTTATAAATGTCAGAGATAAACGGTCACAAGGAAATGCTGTAAACAGTAATAAGTATTGTAAAAGAGGCTTAAACAATTCTCCCAGTTTCCTCTTCTGATTTCACTCCCTCTGGAGAAGCTACAACTTGTGGACCTACCTGACCAAGCTAAAGAGCTCATTTATAGAGCTGAGATTATTTTCTAACCACCTGGCACGTCTATATTTTCACTCAATTGAAAAATATGTATCACCGTACAGTGATTGAAATGGTATAAATACATTTGTTATAATGTTGGCATCCTTCCTTATCAAAATATACTCACCATTTGTAGAGAAAGTCATAACTGGTCCACAGGTAGTGGAAGTGGCAAGTGCCACCTGGCAGTCAGTGGAGCCCTGCCTGGAGTACAGAGCCTGTCACTGGAGTGGCAGTGCTGGTGTCAGCTGGCAGGTTACCACTGAGAATAGAGTTGGAATGATGGTATTGTTGGCACATTGAGAAACGTCTGTTTTGCTTATAAACCTATAATCTATAAAATTGACCAAATCCCAGACTGTACTTCATACCCAAGGCATTTTTTGTATTTGTACCTGGAAGTCTGTGGTACTTGAGAAGGGAAGGTGATACTTGACAAGTACCACAATTCAGTCTTGACAGTACCACTGGACAAGTCTGCCTTGAAGCATCTTCTTTCCTAAAGAGGTGTAAATGGAGTCAGTCTCTATTTACTGCTATGGAAGTGCTTCTATGCACAAATTGCATTTGTTACAATCAGTGCACAGCTCAAGAGTTGAAAAGAGTTTCCTTGATTTCCAGTCAAAATCAACATTGGTAAAATCTGTGATTAAGGTTTATCTTGTTTAGTCCAGAGTGGTATCTTTTTCTAATTTGCCATGGTTGAGCATCTGATTCCTGTTGATTTCTCCTGTGATGGCAGTTTGATATGCAAATTCAGAAATAAGTGTCTTTGTGAGTCCAGGGTTTCCAGGACAGAACCAACACCCAGAGCCTGTTCCTGGTCTCACCACAGTGTGTAGGAACCCTTTGCCAGCTACATAAACATCTTGTAAATGAAGAAAACACTTGTTACTTCAGGGCTCCCATGTTCTGAACTCCCATGTTCTTATTTCATCCTGTCTGAAGCACCAGTAGTAACATGAATATTTTACCTATTTCATCTTTTTTTTCCTCTGCTGTGTTTAGTTTTATTCTTTTTATTGTGGACAGCATATGACTTACAAGTGTGTTCAAAATGCCATTCTATATGGTTTAATCTCTCTGGTGGTTACTGGACTTGAGTGCTTGTAACAAACCAATTGCTCTTAGTAGTTTCCCCTCATTATTAGATGCTTGATGTGATCACTTAGAACCTTGTAAGCTTAAGGTTTTGAGGCAACAGTAACGAAAATAAAAATTACCTCATCTCTTTTGATTGTTATGTGCTCTGCATTAATTCATACAATGGATTTTTTTATACCAAAGTTTTCTTAAGATATGACAAGTGATTATTTCTTTAAGTATGTACTCTACCCATTATTAAATTGATTATTCAAATCTCATTTAAAACAAGAGGCCAGATGGCAATATTCCAGTATTTGTTGCTACTAGCAACCAAAAACCCCAAACTGAATGATTTTCCACTTTTCACTGTGGATGAAGGGATCTCTTCATTTTACATGCAATAAAAAGAAGCTGCAGCTCACCAATTATGAAACCAGATTGTTATACTAATACTTTATAAAAATCATTCACTGACATTCTGTTACACTTGTTGATGACCTCCTGAAGTATGTGATCTAATTCTAGGTTTGTTAACTTTGTTACCAATTATAATTTCTGGTTAGAATAATATTGTCATGAAAGGAAGGCTTTTTTCTTTTTTGTTATATCTTGCTCAGATTATGAGACTGTAATTAATGAGATTATGGCTATTCTAAGAAAGTATAAGAAAAAATAAAATTAAGAAAGGCTCAGAACATAATTTACCTGGTGGCTGGTACATGTGATTCAAGTAAAAGAAATGTACTTTGAGAGTAAACTTTAAAGTGATATAAAAACGGCCTTTCAAAAAGTAACAACTGGGGAATGAGTGATTAATGTCTCTTCAGAAATATCTGTGATTTAAAAAATGGGGACTGAACCAACACCTAGAACTTACTTGATGTCTCACTTGTTAGCATTTAGGAGTCCCAGACCACTTTGTCTAATTAGCCAAAAAATGACAGTGAGGCAGGGACTCTCTGGGTCTCTTCCTTAATGGGGACTTGCTGTGTAAAGGCAAAAAGTGATGTCAATCTAACTCATTAATTAGTATCACAGAAGTGATAATGACGATAATAAAGACAAAGATGCAGAAGGAACTTTTTAATTTTCATAGAAGGGGCTGTTTTGCATACAACTAATTCCTTCATATGCATTTAAGTGTCTAAATGTGTTTCCCACCTGTGTGAACCTTGTCACTGCAGATGTGGAAGCAGGGTGTTTTAATGATACCCTGTTGAAGCTCTGTCTTGGCAATAGGATTAAATGGTCTTGAGATGCATTTATATCATTACTACTTGTTTGTTCTTGACTCCCTATGAAATCAGCAGTAAAATTCCCACTGGCTGTGGCACTGTCCCAGTTTTCCTTGGTTGCTTTATGGGCAGTAAAATTTTTGGTCAATACCTTTCTGCAAAACTTTAAACACTATATACTTAATACAAGCACTAGATATACTCTATACAAGTTATGTTTAGTGTAATTTATTACATGTAACTTGACTTTTTGCTCACTGTGGGTAGGAGATGAGAAAAGGGATCCTGAATGGCAGATGAGAGATGGTTTAATGTGCTATCAGGAAGATCTGGGAGGTTGTAGTAAAAAGTCTGGCACAAGAAAGGAAAAAGGAGAGGCAAATATGAAAGTATCTTTTTGTTATTTTTTGAATTTAGGAAGAGATTTTAGTAAGTTAAAAATTCTCACAACTTTCAAAATAAAATACTTGGTTACTAGTAAGCATGCTCAGCTCCATAACCCGGGAACTATTTATGCTCTGGTAGTTTCAAGAAACAAATATTAGCTAATAAATGTAATGATGGCAAAATGTGCTAGCATACATGTTAAGTTTCTAATCAAACATTGCAAAAATTCATTAATCAGTATTTCATAGTTCATTACAGTCTGACTAATTTTGAAATCCTTCATGTAAATTGATTAAATGTCTTCAGTATTCAGATAAATGGGCTTTTGTTTTAAGCAACCTTTACTGTGAAGTCTGTATTTCTCCAGGATTGAGTTCTGGTGACATTTGACTGTCATGTGTGACATACTAGACAGTTGCCATTTCACCCCTTCTCCTTCCCCTCCTCTCTGTTCCAAGTATCTCATTGGCCAATTGTGAGAAAAATATTCTTAAATCTTCTTTAGACATACCAGGTCATGGTTATAAAGTGCTCCATCATCTGCTGTCATCAGTCACAACAAAGCCTTTTTTATTTTTTTTTTTAATAATACAATTTTGCCTGTGTTTGAAGGAACTGTTTTGCTGCATAAATGGCAGACATGAACACCTCGGGTTGGGGATCAAGCCTTGCTTTATGCAAGACAATACACTTGAAAAATACTCTGAGGGCAGCAGCCTAACTGCTGCTCTCAGCTCTGTGTGCACAACATTTAACCAGGGGAATTGTCCATCCCTGCACCCCCAGCCCTGTGCAGCCACTGCCCAATTCCAGATCCCAAATGGATGGGAATAGCTTGGTTCCTGGAAAGGAAAGGCTGTGCTTTCACTGAGCACTGTTAGGGCTCAGACTTTACAGTTTTATATAAGACCATGATGGGAGATTAATGGAGCTACTACAGCACATAGTGCTTTTTATTAGAGACCCCATTCTCTCTGTGTAAACATCCAGCAGCTCGTCTGCATGGCAAGGCAGAGAACAGTCTCATAGAGTCTTCTGCAAAATAAATCCTCGTCAAAGCAAAGTGCTGGCTGCAAAATAACAACCATGGAACTTGTGCTATGAGAAGCATAGAACAAAGCCCATGAGATATGAGCCATCTCACAGATGTATCTGCTTTCCTCCTAACTGGTGTAATTGAAAGTGTAAATGTTGGATTCAACTGAAGGAACCTGGGAGGAGTTCAAGGTGATTTCATCATAATCTTTGACCAAGTTATTAGAATGAGACTTTTAAAATAAGGGGTTAGGTACTTAAGTGAAATCCCTTGGAATAGCTGAGCTGAGATGCTCAGTCTTGTCTCTTGCTGGATTTTGGTGTACAGCTGATACCAAGATTTGCCAGAGAGTTCATTGGCATTTTGGACATAATGTGCAGGGAGAGAAAGGCATTCTTCTCTTTTTCAAACTTCTCTTTCTGCAGACTCTTTGATCTTAATAGTAAAATTTCATCTGTTTCCTGTCCTGTCAGTCTAGAGACAAAATGGAAAAAACTGGAAAAGGACTATCTCATGTAAATTGTTTTACACTTAACAGATCCCAAATTACATTTATTTCTGCAATGCTATTCCTAGGAAGCATTTTATTTAGCAAATTAATAAATCTTTCAGAAATAACTTACATATGATAGTTTTATTCTGATTTGGTGCTTTCGGGAGCAAATTCTCCTTTAAGGTTTGCAAATCTGATTTCCAGTGGTAAAACGTTTTTGGGTTTTTTTTTTAATCTTTAAGCAGCAGCCTGATCAGTAACTGTGCAGTAGTAAGTGCTCCAGCCTCGTTTCCTTTTGTAATTTCATAGCAGGTGCCTTCAGTAAAGATATTTTACTTACAAGTGTAAGGTGAGCAGAATACAGAGAATACACCTTTGAGTTACCTGGGAGAGATACCAATGTGTATGAGGGAAAAAATATTGAAGCAATATGTACTTTTACCTAGCTTTTATTAACATGAAGTTTTGAAACAATTTATCCCTCACTTCAGTAATATTTGTGTCTTTCATAAATCATATTTACATATATTTTATGGAAAAATAGCTCCCCTTACTGCTTCTGCAATAAAAGAGTCTTTACAAATCTGCTCCCTAATAAATTAAAAGTAGCTGGCCACATCTTTTTTGAGAATCATAAAGGGGAATTAAGTGCCCAGCTCCCATTAACTTTTGATGATGCCTGAGAAAATCTGCCAGAAGATTTCTTACAGATGCCTCTGAAACTAGTGGTTGAGTGTATTTTGATTTTAGGAGAAAAAAATCTGCCATGTTACACTCTGCTTTTTGTCTCAGAGAGGATCACTGTTTGGCAATGTGCCCATGCCTGACACTGTGGTGTTTTTTCATGTTGGCATTCAAAACCTGAGGGTGCTTTCCCTTTCCTGGTACTGGCTTTGCCACTGGAGGTGGCTGCATGAGAGCAGAGAGCTGTCATTTCCTGCTTGTCTGGTCACGTGCTGTCTGCCTTTGAAGAATTATCCATTACCCCAAAATTAGGGATTTTATTTTCTTTGGCTGCAAATATTCTTGTTTCAGATCATGATGTGTCTGTTGCTGCTTTCTTGTGCTTTTGCAAGTTCTCTAGCCACACATTCCATGGGCCAGCCTCTCCTGCCAGAGTGAAATGGGCAACTCAGCCTTGGGAAAAGGCAAGGAGAGCTCTGGGCAATGGTGATGCTTACAAGTGTTCTATCAAGCCATGAATTCCCAGTTTCTCACCTGGTTTGTAGTGGAGCCAGGCAGTGTTATCAAAAAGAGAGGGGAAGCAGTTTTGGGCAAGTCTGTAGGAGAAGGTGGCACCCTGGTTTCTCCCAGGTGTCCAAAATGGGAAAGGCCATCCCAGTTAGAAATGTTCAGTTCCTAAATCTGTTTGCTTTAGGAAACTAAGTAAGAAACTATAAAAATCATGACTGTCTTGTTCCTCTCCTCTGCTGATGAATTTTCTGCCCCACAGCCCTGTGTCTGTTTACATCACTGTCTTCTGATATAAACTGGAATTATGCAGCAGAGAAAGGATGGAAAGCACCAGGTCAGAGTCCCTCGTGTTCTGGACTAAATCTGACTAAACCCAGCTCCACCATCTCAGAGAGGTTTCAGGTTTTTCATGGCTCCCCTGGCATCACAGGATGCTTTACCCTTGGTGATGGCAGCAGCTGCTGGAAACAGGGCCCCAGCAGAAATAAAATTGCTGTAGTTCTGTAGGCAATGAGCTAAAAATGAGCAATCATGGCCTAAAACAATCCACAGACTTGGGGAGTACAATATTCCAAATGGTTTAATTAAGTCTTTGTGCAGCTGAATCATTGATCCAAAGATGAGTGTCTAAAAAAGGGTTTATTTTTCTGGATTTAAAAATATGAAGTAAAGTAAAAGAAAATTTAAAAAATGGATGTTTGCCTATAATTAAGATTTCTTTATAAATGCTGGGATTTTTTTCCTCCTCTCTTCAGACTTAAAACCTATTAAACTGAAAAGCAAAGAAAGCCACTGAAATCTGCCCTATGTGCATTATCCAATAGTTTGATTTGAATTAATTTGCTTTGGAAATTAAAGTAAACTATAGGTAGTTTTTCAAATAAAATCAAGAGAAACTTTGCAATTTAATGGTGATTTAAGTACTTTTTGTTCTCATTTATACTGGCAAATTTGAGTTGGATTAGGTAGGAGGACCTACATATTTAACAAAACATTTTACAAAAAATTAGAGGAAGTGCAATTTTATCAAAGCTAAAAAATTACTTTCGGAAAATATTGTCAATACACTAATAAGAATTATTTTAAAAGGTTTGGTTAGACTTTGAATCTAAGCAGCTACCATTAGACAAGGGCTATATAAAGACTATGTAAATCCAACTTGAGTTTCCATTATTAACCATTAATCTTAAAATAGATGAATCCACAGACACTGGAATCATACACTGATAATTTAATATAAATGTATTAGACTTGCTAATAGTATTCTGCCAAGGACTGTTTTAAGCATCTGAAAAAAAAAAAAAAAAGAAAGCACAGACCAATTCATAGTAATAAAATAATTTTAGACAGCATCTTAGTTTGGGGGAATATGTTTTCTGTTGCAGAATTTCAAAAGCTAAAAATATTTTTAAGTGTTCTCCTTATGCTTCTATTGTATTTTTACTTTATTGCTGGTGATTTCTACTTTTGACTAGCTAATGGGAATGTATTTTTTCTCTGTATTGCTATTACCTCTTCCTGCTACTTTCCAGGTCACTAATTTTTCTGCTTAGAGTTCATTCTGCTTAGACCGATATGCTGTCTTTTTTAATGAGGTTATTTCTGGGTTATTAGCCTTCCTGTTATATGATACCTTATGTGAAAGATCTAATTGATGTAAATCAAACATAGCTTGCAGAAAAAAAATCAGAATGATCCTTTAGATATTTTGTAGTTTCATGTGTATCCCAGAAATTTTGTGTTTAAATCTACGTTTTAGACAAGAGGGTTATATGTGGCTAATAACACAAATAAATCTTTTTTTATTCATACATTAACAGGTTCAAAGAAGTGGAAATTGAAGAAATGCATTGGCATTTTGGTTTGCTGAATAAGCTTTAGATGGAAATTGCACTGAAAAGTATTTAGTGGGAGGGGTTTAATTGTACAGTTCAATAACCTCAGTAGCATTTTTTTATTAAAGCATTCTTACATAAGCCGTTAAGCTTTAGGTTAATTTTTACTGTTATGTTCTGGTTATATTTAAAAACAGAGTTTGGAAATACAACTAAGACTATGCTACACCTTGTTAATACCTTTAAGTGGATTACATGTATGCTGCCTTTTTAGAATTATTTTTGTTGCAAATTTTACAGTCAGAAGGATTGTGTTGTTATATTACACACGTTAAAAGCTTGTTGTTCTCATCATTTTGCTTGTGGCAGTCTGTACTGTCAAAGGGAACTGTGTATCTTTTGTATAAATATTATAACTATATAGGAGAGGGAAATGGGATTTATTCTCTTTCACATTGGCTTTCCTCTCCTATGCAATCAGATTTTTTTTTTGCCTCAACTGAAATGTCCTAGTTTAGGGACACGTGAGTGACTTTTTTGTATGTACTGTTTTATATTCTTCTGTACTACCTGTGCATGTTTTACATAATATACACACAAAAGACATGTTGTTTCTTGCAAAAATATCTGGCACAGTATAACCCAATTTATCTGGCTGTGAATGTGCAGATCTGTATTGCATTGGATTTTAACATTTTCTTGCCAGCTGTCAAGGTTTTTGTTTATGTTTTACTTTGCCTGTGGTTTAGGGTTGGATTATATAGCAGTGTCAACCTCTGGGCGGGCTGCACCTTAGTTCGTTTTAATGCATGTACAAAATTGTTTTTCGTGCAGAAAACTGGGACAAAATCCCATTTTGATCAGCTTTACAGATCCATAATGAGAGACAGTCTCTAATAAGAAAAATCCTTTCAAGCTAATAGGATACAGTTTATTTTGCTTTTGCTCAGAGCTAGCAAGTTATCCATTAGTATTCCTGAATCCCTAGAATTGTTTTATTTCCCAAGAACTTGAGAAAATTCCTGGTTTGGAGGAATACAAACATAACCAAATGTTGGAATATTTGCTGAAACCTGTGCTGATGTTCTGAGTACATTTACAGTCAGTATTTTATGGGAACCTGAGCGGTGTGTTCTGGAAACTAATTACTTTTATTTCTTTTTGTGTTTTCATACAAAGCTTCCTGGTGAATTTTTGATAAACAGTAGATTGTGCAAGAAAGCGTAGTGAGTTAAAATATACATAATACAAAATTACGTCTGTCTAAGCAACAATTTAATATTTTTTTTCTTGTTGCTAGTGAACACAGAAGAAATCACAACAACTCAAGTTAAAGACATTTCCCTGCTGAAGGTGAGTTAAGTGAAATGATGATGATAGTGTCAGCTGATTTCCAAGAAGCCAGAGTTTTGTGGTTGTCAAAACCCAGACGTGTTTTGGCAAGCACAGTTAGGTGTGTTGAGTTCTAATACAATGATTTCCAGCCCCCCATTTGGACGTTGCAGGTTTAAATTACTGGCATTACTTTCACTGATGTAATTTTCCCAAAAGTTGCTGCTGGTTCATGAAATTTGAAAGTATTGACATTCTCGTTGTTTAATTTGAACTAAAGCAAAAAACATAGCAAAAGTTCTTGGCAGACTGCATTTGATGAATAAACTTAGATATTGCAATTTATTTTCTTCAAGCATGTAAATTAAGGGGGAAAATAGTAAAAAAAAAAAAAGTCAAAAAAGAAAAAAAGCTGACACCTGGAAGCAAATGGAATTCCCTCTGCAACATAAAGTTAATCCAGACTGACATCTGCTTGGGAATTACAGGTGCATCTGATATAAAAAAATCTCTTGGGAAAGGTGTTGGACAGTGGCATTGTTTGGCATGTCAAACACCGTATTTGTGTTTCTAAAGCTACAGAAAAATTCCTACACTAGGTGAGGGTAAGTGAGGCTGTGGGTTTTCTGCAAGGTTCTTCCTGCAGCCTCCGGCTGCTCTGTGGCACTGTGTCTGCCAGAAGGTCCTTTACAGAGTGCTTTGGTGCTGTGCCAATATTACCTCTTCCACGTGCAGCAGCTGCCATGAAGCATCCTCCCTGCAGAGTCCCCTTCCTCAGCAGGCACAGAGGTGCAGTGCAGTCCTGAAACCTCTGGTCTGGTATCCAGGATCCTTGCTGGAGTATCTGGTTTAGTGTTATGTGTTAATCCGAGTGGGAAATTGCTCTGCAGGTTACAACAGAAGCAGAAAGTCTTTAATCCTGAATGGCATCTCTTCCAGTTTTAGCTGTGTCCAGCCCTCAGGAGCAGCCTGTGCTTTGGACTTCATCTGGAGCCAGAGTGGTTCAGGGGCTCGGGGTGTGTTGTCCCTGACAGGATCTGAGGAGTCTCTTGGAAACCTGGGAGAACCTGAACAGAGCTGGCTGTAGCAGTACCCAGCTCAAGCTGCATGTGCAGAAACAGGCAGAAATTCATGAGTCTTGCAGAGACCTTGGTCCTTAAATGTTGCCATAGCAGGTGTCTGTGTGGAAGGTGTTGAGATCCACCAACACAGTGCAGTCAAAACTGCTTTTATTTCTTATTCCAGGCTAGATAGTGCTCCCCACTGAGGAAGCAAAGCTCTGATACATGCCATTAGCTGATGGATTGCTGAGTAGCACAGTCCTAGGGGTGGGCAGAATCACTCTGGGATTTAGGAGACCAAAATATCTGCAAGACCTCTAAAAGTGAATCCTTGTACAACGTTCTGTGTGTATGTGTGTGTTTTACCTAAATTTGAGCTTGGTTTGTCCTTTGCAATATAACATAGTAAATCCTTTTCTTCTGCATTGGCCTTTGTTTTGCTGCCCACAGCAGCTCAGTTTTGTTTAGCCTGGGGCTTCTTGCCCACAGATAATAATATATGATTGTCTAAAAATAGTTTATTTATCAAGTTCCACTAATTTTAAAGTTTTTCTGGTGATCTGTTATTTTAAGAGTAGTATATTGATAACAAAAACTGTGGTAAAATGCTGATAGAAAATAGGAATTGTATTTATGCCCAGGTGTCAATTTGCATTCTTCTATATTGTTTCTGTTGCTTGCACATATCTACATGCAGTCACACAACTGCTGAGTGCTGGAAGGTCCATGCACTGCTTGGTGACACAAGGCAGGCACTGTAAAAATTCCAAAGCATGTTTCCATCTCTTTCATGTCACAAAGGAGGTGGGTGGCAGACTGTCCCCAAACTGGCCCATTAAGCTCACAGGAAATGTATCCAAAATCATCCTCATAATGCTTGGTGTGGGAAAATAGTCTGAAGCAGCAAATATTAGTAGCTTGTTTGTCAAAAGTTTAACTGAAAACAAATGTTGAATTTTTTAGTGCTTTCAGCTTGTATTTCTTTTACTTACTAGTGGAGTTAAATGGATGGTTTACATTTGTTGGATATTAGAATTTGGGTAGTATTTACATTTGGGTCAAACAACATGGATTTATTCTCAATGTGTGGGGAGGAAAATGGTGGTGTGACTTTGTTCTTTTCTTTCCACACTTTTCTGATCCACATTGAAACAGTACTGAAAAAGCAGATGAGTGACTCTCTTTTTCCTTCTGTAATAATTCTTGTTTGAATTCCTTAGATGTTTCATTACCTTGGGTATTGAAGAGGCAGCTTGTATGTAACTCAAAGTCTGCCTTTGCAGGACTTCAGCCCTCTTTGCATGCTTGAAGGAATTCCCAGTAACCACCACATTCCTCTGCTGTGGAGCATGTGCTGTCTCTACATTGTAGAATTTAAGAGGTTGAATCTTCAAAGCTGATAATGTAGCAATTTTTGCTTTGTTTTCAAACAGAAAAAAAGCTATTCCCTTTCATTAATATTCTAGTCCTGGATATGTGCAAATGGTTTAGGGCTCTGGGTTCAAATGAGCAGAGGATTGGTGAGGTTCATACACTTAGAGTTTCAATCTTACAGCAGGAGAACAGGTGTGACCATTCAGGAAATGTCATTCATGTTTCAACTACTGCTAGAAACACTTTTGTCTTTGGGTGATTTAAGTTTCAAATAAATTTCTGGACATTTGGAAGGAATCCTCTATTTCAGTCTGCTTCCGTTCCTCTCAAGGAAATCTTTATCTTCAAAGTAGGGGTGTAATAGGGGGAGTGTTTACGAGCTCTTTCAAGTGTGAAAGTATCAGTGCAAATATTTTGGGTCTTCAGAGTTCAGTGGTGAATATTTTGGGTTTTGTTTGGACACAAAGGAAAGGAAGTTGCTTACCAAATTTATGGAAGGACTTAAACATGTGCTTTTTCAGGTGTGTGAAATGGTTGGCACTTACATCCAGGTCTATATCATAATCTAATAAACCTTTAATACAGAAGAGTCTTTAAACCACTCTTTCTTTGGAATTTAAACTGTTGTATCTGCCAGCCTGTAAAAGATGGATAATATTACCATTCACCTGGGAACGATATTCATTAATAAATTTGGATGAAATTCCATTCAGTCTTTTCATCTGTGCTTGATACAGAATTCTGCAGGTGCAGTCAAAGGTGAAATTGGGTGGGAAGAATTAGAAAAAAGAATGTCTAACTTCATAGTAGAAGGTTTTTCCCTTTAGTTTTTAGCATTCTGACATATCACTTTGTCTGATTGTTCAGTGTTCCTACTACAGCACCAAAACTAGGCTTTCAACAGGCTCTGACAACATCAAAAGTGAATGTTCTTTTTCCTCTGTTGATAGTAATTAAATGCAATAGAGATAAACTTGAAAATGCAGGCTATGGTTCAGAACTGGGATGTACAGTTTTAGAGTATCCATCTTTTTGTCATTTATATTTCACGAGTATGTGAGATTCTGGAAATCCTGCCTCGCTACTTCTGTAATTTATGTACAA
>VXAC01001274.1:191789-213582 GCA_013399225.1 Rhipidura dahli | reverse complement strand
AAAAAAAAAAAAAAGGAAAGATCTCCTCTGCTTGCTAGCAATCAAAATAATAGAAATCTAAGCTCCTCTGTTTAAAGCAAGATTTAGTAATCTGGAGCAGTCCTGAAGATCAAATACCTTACTTTTGTTCAGTTCCCTACTTAGAAGAAATAACAATGAGAAGAACATTTCATTTTCTGCTCTGTGAAATTGTTTAGTTTGTGGTTATAATGCCTTTAATTTAAGGAATGCATATCCTTCTCCAGTCAGATAGCACCTCTGTGCCAAAGCATGGCTACTGGAGCCCCTGGTTTTGTGCCCTGTACACAGTGTGTGTGTTGTGCCTGTCCTGGCAATCAGCCCTGTGGGAAGCTCCAGGAGACAATGCCGTGAGCAATCTGGAATGACTTGCAAGTTGTTGTCTGGCATGTGGGTTGATTTGCCAGCTAGATTTACCTCGGGCTCATGAGGACACCCACAAAAGCCATTCTCCTCTTAAAATATGCTGAATTTCATTTCTGTGAGAGCTGGAATGAGAAGGGCTTCTATTACATTACAACTTTGGTTGAAATAGGCCAAAGGCGCAGTGGTCAGTGGCCCGTCAAAGATGGGCAGAGGTGGTTGCAGAAGCCTTGCTTTCTTAAGAAGGGAGGTTTCTGCCTTGGAGAGTTTAGGAAGTAGTGAAATACTTCTAAAACTAAAACTTTAGAAAGAAATTTCCACTACGTTCATTTTAAATCTGATAAAAAAGTGATGGTTGCACCCCTCTCCCCACCCTGGATTCTGCTGTACTGAAGGGACAAATGAGTCATCTGATGAGCATATATAGTCTTTAAGTGTTTTAGAACTTCAGAATCACCAGCTTTGGGTTCATTTATAGATGATGAAGACTCCAGATAATTATGAGTGTCATGTGAAAGCAGATTCTACTTTCTTTGAGTTTATAAGCTTAACAATGTGAATATTTTAATTTTTCTCAATATTTTCTACCGCTTTCTATGAAGATACGGAATGGACCAAATTATGCTACATGCCCCATGAATGCCAACTAGTTCTTTATCCACCTACCATTGGAATATTATGGGTCAATTTAGCAAGATCGTTAACAGCAACCATTTTTATTCCCCTTGCTCCTATTTCAAATCCCAGAAGATGAATTCTTATGCAGTCAGTTCAACATGCAGATGACCAATTTATGTCGTAATTCCTAAAACAGTGTGTTTAGAATTTATGCTAGCTACAGCTCACCAGTGCTCAAGCATTCCCAGATTCCTTCCCTTTACTTGCATGGGTTCTGAAAGGAAAAAGTATTCATTTTGGTTAACTTGTCTTTTACAGATAAGTAATTTGTATTTAGAGCATTCAGAAAAAAAATAATTAATAATTAGTTTTATTTCAAAATGTGTCCTGTGATCCTGGGTTTATTGCTGTCTTGTACTGTTTGTATACTTTTTCAGAATGCTGCAGGTATTCCACCACCATGTAACATGTCCTGCAACTCTTAGAGATATTCTGGAGTCAATTCTACCTACTGTTTTTTTCCAGATTAGATTGGTTTACAAATTGGTCTGGAATGTGAATTTCCTTCTCTAGTGTGGTCTTTCATTAAAAGCTATCTTTACATCATGATAAAACTTTTCTTTAAAAAACAAAATACTTAATTTCATTAATCTGTTTAGCAATACCAATATAATGAGCCATAATATTGATTTTTTTACTTGGGATTTAAAATCTCTATTTCTTTCCACAGAATTAAATGCTTCAAACTGATACTCAACCTCCTTGCAGTCTCCTCTTTAATTTAGTTGTTATAATTAGGCATTAACTGGAGTTGGTGGTATAGCCAGTTACAAGCCATTCTGTTCTGCTTGTCTTGATTATCACAGTTTGGATGTAAAGTAAATTAGAATGAAAGACTATACAGTCCAATTACAGATAAAAGCAGCAAACTCTACTGCTGTAATTAGATGCCAGTACTATTTTTCTTAGATATTCTATCTCTGAGGGCATTTCTTGTAGCTACTTTGCTGAAGCTAATGTTGAAAGATTTTATAAATGCTTTGTGTCTTTGTGGCATCATCTTTGCTCCTTAAACTTTAAGTGGCATGTTTTGATGTTCAAGATCTGTATCTGTATGTTCCTTGCCCATGATTCATTTTTATTTGAAGCTGATGTAATGTGTCATCCATGTTATGAGTGTGTGGACCTTAATAAGCAGCAGTGTTAAATGGTTATCATCCATGTAGTCAGACCTTTCCAGGGAGGAGGCACCTATTTTTTGCCTCAATGCAAAATAGTTCCACCTGTTTCTCCTCAGTCACAGAAGACAAGTGGCTGTGCTGAGGGTTCTGCTGTCTCCCACCTGTGTGACTTCTTCACCAGTTCACAGAGTCTTAGTCTCTTGTACACCTCCTTGACAGTCGCAAATGTTAAATTGCACCTCCCAGAATTATTTATTAAAAAGAGTTTTTTGCTTCTTGGGATAAGGGGAAGGAAAAAACCCTCAGCAGGCATGGACTCAAAGTCATGTGAAGTTTCCTGACTGCCAGTCCAGTATCCTACAAACCAGCTCTTATCTCCCACAGAAGTTTTTATAAACTGCCATGCAAACATCCCTAAAACAGCAAAAGACAACGTAGATTGGATTTGCATCGCTGTCTTCTGCAGAAAAAAAAAAAATTGGCTTCATGAATGGCAAAAAGCTTTAGCTCCAAAATGACTGAAAAGTGATGAAGCAGACAAGAACTATGTAATCCTCAGCAAGGTCATTGTAAACATGACATTTTTGGTACTTTTACTTGCAGACAGTTGTGCTAAAACAGTTTGTAAATGCAAGGAATACTTTATGCCAGCAAAAAATACAAACTCTGCTGTATTCATCTTTTAAGTCCTCAAGGCAAAAAGGAAGAACCTTTCAAATAATTTCAGGAAAATCTGGTGCTTGCTATAGCTGATCAAAAGCACCTGACAGAAATTTTTTTGTACTGAAAAATTCAAATGTATAGTTTTGTTATGGGAAAAACTTAAATTCAGTTAACATGTTGCTGGAACACTGCATCAAAATAATTGGCTTCAACTGTTTTTGTTTTGGCAAAGTTGTTTCAGGTCCTTCCAGTGCATCCTAAGTATTACAGTTCATGAGTGTTAGTATTACATGTGCTACTCAATATTTCATATGCTACAAAATCTAAAACTGTTTGAATCAGAGTAATTTTGCTGAAGAAACAATGTCTTCATATGATTTTTTTTTTTTTGGTGGAATAATATTTTACTAGGAAATAAAAGAATTCTTTTTTGTAACAATTGCAGCTCCCTTTTTTCAATTGAAATAATTGAATAGCCAGTTATTAAGTAGTTTATAAAGTAGCTCTTTAGCAACCAGTGATATAAATTATGTCACTGACTGTACAAAGTGTTATTCTGTAAAGTCAAAATACCATTTATACATGATAAAACTTTCAAATTAGTACAAATTTGTATCAGTAAGGATAGTGCCAGAAACGATCTCAAACAAGGAAAATGAGGAGCATATTGCTCATTATGTGTGAAATTTGCCCATGGAGAATATGGTCCACCTGCTTGGATGTTAGGTCAGTGTCACAGTCTTAGAGATGAACTAAACCTCTGGATCAGAGCTTGGGAGTCAGGATGTACCACTGGTGACTGAAATGGCAGCAGCAACTCTCCCACACCGTCCAAATGACATGCTTGAAACATCAAAGGCTTCTGTGTAAGAGCTCCACAATGGACTTAACATTGTCTGGAGACAGGAAATTGAAAGAAATTATATGTGAGTATCATGGTATTAGAGACAATTATTGGGCTGATGTTATAGCTGGTAGTAAAAGAGATTTAAAAAACGTACTTGTATTATTGATGTTTCTTCCTTACATGCTGTGTTTGGGTATGGTTTTAATGTACCGGTAGAGCGTAAAAGACTTGTGTTGTTTGATTCTCTAGGGTAGAGTTAATTGGTAATTTAAACCAAAATGGTAATCAGAAAACATTTAGTAAGTTGCATTTTTCAAAGCAATGTTAAAACTTCCTGTTTCACAGCAAAGGTACAGAAAATTATATATGTTGATTTAAGGAGATTCAGTTTTACATGATTAATTTTCTGAAGATCATTTAAGGTGTAAGCAAAGCACATATTTTCTTGTGAAACTAAATTGGTCCGACCCCTCGCTAATTTTGCCTCCAATTAGTTTGGTGTAATTATCACAGCATACAATTTAGTCTGCTTCCACAAAAAATTATTGTTCACAGGGCCATAAAACTCTTTAAAAATTGCTTAATGAACAACTCAGCCATGAGTATGTCTTGGAAGATGAGAACTGCTATTAAATATGTAGCACATGAAGATGTAATATGTATACATTGCACATAACAAACTTGGTATAAAACCAACCTCTTGGACACTTCAGCATGGAAGAGGTCTCAAAATAAATGGCTGTATCCAAACATATCAAGTTGAAGCAAGACAACACATGCAAGCTAAATCCTGGTATCTCCTGATTTCTAAAGGCTTGGATTTTCCACCTTATTATTATCTTACTATGGAGGTAGGTTTTGTTTTGGTTGGTTTTATTTGTTTTGGTTTGGTTTTTTTTGATGGTGGTGGTTTTTGTTCTTAATGGAAATGGTGCCATCATTCAGATGTAGGGTTTTGAATGAGTTACATATTAATAGTTAAGGTAAAATTGACTGGTGTCACTGCTTCCTAAAGCTAGAAGATCCACATGCCAAGCACCAGGCATGGTGATTTTAATTTCTTTTTTCAAGTAAAGGAAATTGATGAAACTTCTGTCAGTCTTGAATCATCTGGCAGTCCAGAACTGAGGATCAGTCCATAGCAAGAATATTCAGACACCTATACAGCACCTGTACATTCACAAGGATTGTTCAACATCATATTTTTGCTGCATAAATCTGCAGAGTTATCTTCTGATTTGTAATACTTATGTTTTGCTCATAAGAGAAAGCAAGCCAGATTTATTCTGTCATTAATTCTTACAAACACTGAGGAAATTATTCCTTTATTTCCTGTGTAGAAAATGATAAAGAAAAATATATACCAGCTCTCACTGAACTTTTTTTCCCCCTCAGATTAAAAAGCAAGAAGAAAATAAAAACGAAAAAGTATCTGGAATTTTATGGGCAGAGCGACACACCTCCCTGAGCTCTCAGCTTTGTCAGAGATGAACCCTTTCCATGACATTGAAAGTGATAAAGATACTAATTATATATTTCTGCAACCTTTCACTTTCAACACAAGTCACTGGTATTTTGTCTCCTGTTATGGAAACTAATGCTGCTCGAGGGGAGTCATTCCTTGGAACTGGAGCATTTTATGGGGCAGCTCTGTGGATAGGTCTGGATTGACTCTATGTGTTGTATAATCCTATTGAAAAGCAGCTCCCAAACTTGCCAAAGAGTACGAAAAGAGATTTCCAAAGAAAGATAAATAGTCCCTAAAGACAACCTGGGTTTTCAGGTAAGGGCTAACCCGCATGGGGTTTGTACTACGTCTCCAAAATTAGGGGGAAAGAATAATTTCTCTCTTCATTTAGCAAGAAAAACTTGAATCTACACATTAACCTGTGCATTTTCCTATAGCATCTGTCACCATACCAGCATGATATGCAGACTTAGGATTTCTCCACTTTTAAAACATTTTGCCTTAAACCACTTTTATGGGTTGAAATCTGATCATGATTTCCTACTGCCAGAGCATATTAAGAAACCTGTTTCCATTGCCAGTTTGTAGCAGGAAAGATATAATTGAGCTTCAAAATATTGTTTCTATTCTAAGTTTTGTCAACAGCGTACAATAAAGTCTTTTGGGTGAGATTTTCAAGATGCACACAATATTAGCCAAAATAGCGTCAGTCATAAAACTCCCTTTGTCTTTAGTGGACAAAGACGTAAATAGTGATTTTTTTTTTTTTTTTAATCCTACAGTCATTTTTTTAGTACTTTGTGGCTTCATAAGATCTTATTTCATTGGTTGCCATACAGCCAAAGCATCTTGTGCATGACTCAAGACCACTTTCCCTAGAAAACTAATGGAGTACCTTTTGGAACCCTTCCAATTAATAGTCTGCTCCAGATGGCGGTGCTTGCAACTTCTAAGAAGCACAGGAACAGACAGCAAGTGCCTTATTCTTTCTGTCAAATAAACAATCCATGTTTTGGTAGGTTGGGATGTGGTAAAAATAAATCAAGCTTCATGGCCATGAGCAGTAAGCTGAGCTTGTAAGTAGAACTGTTCAGCTTTGGAGGTGGAGTTGCCTACTATCAAGTTCAGAAAGGAATTCCAGGTAATACCTTGTGGCAAGCCAAGTGGTAGGGTCAGTTTCTAGCCTGGCTTCTCTCTAAGGAAAAGAGCCATGCTTTAAAAGTGGTGCCTTGAGGTGACAAAACTAGCAGGGTGAGGGCTACTGTTTAAACAAATCCACAGCTGACCTCTTTTGGCAGTTCAGATACTGGAAGACTAATCATGATACATCATGATGCAACTGTGTGCAGTCTGATACAGGCTGAAGTTGTGGGAAAAGGCAAAATCTCCTGTTTGCTTAAGTAACAGTGCATTCACCATGCCTGTTATCAGAGTGGTCACTCTGTAAGTACAACTAACAATTTGCTTTTTCCTGCTTGTTTATACCTTACATATTGTAAGTAAAGATCTGTCAGTAATTCACAAGAGTTGAACTTCGAAAAGCATTGTCATGAGTCTGTTGTATAGAAAACGGGTATAATTGAGATTATTTGTCCATTTCATAGGAAGAGTCACAGTATCTGTAAATATGTTGATTCTATCTTTAATTCTTTGTTTTCCTTGTATGTGCTCAGTGCATATCATTTTCTTGGTCTTTCAGAAGCCCTCAAAATAGCAGTAATTAATCTTTAGTGATACTGAGTATTCTATTTGCTGTGAATAATAACTTTTACTTCCACTAAGAGGGTTTTTTTTAACCTCTGTGGAATGCAAAGTATTGTTCTCAATTAGTTACAACGATGAGAGAAATATAAACTGTAGTCATGGGAAAGTTACTGTAAGCAACTTAGACCAAATGTTTAATTGGCATAGACTGGCCCTGCTCCATGTTTTGCGTGCAATTATAGCCACTTTCCTGAAGTCTACATTTTGCTCTTGTAGACAGTAATTTGAGAATTTTTTTCCCCTACAGATGTTTTTTCTCTATGTACTAGTGATTGTCTGCACAATTTACAACTGTACCTGGTTATCAGACTCAGGGACAAAACCCACTCTTTTTGGAGATGTAGCAGAGAAGGATTATAGGAAACTTTCATATTCCATAAACAACTACTTGACTACGCAAAGAATTACATGAATATCCATTGCACCTTATAGATCTCGTGTTTGACTCTTTCCACAGAAATGAATGGAAATACACACATAAAAATTATATTGGAATCAAGAGCAGACCCTGGCTCTAAAGATTTTTCTCTCTGTCATCCCACACATTACTTTCACCTACAAGAATGACAGTCATGACTATTTATGTTGGAAACTCTACACTTAGGTCTCCTGGAATTTACATGACCCAAATATTTAAACAAGTGGTTTTAATATTTTACGGTCTTTTAAGTATCGGATGGAGTTCAAACTCTTATTGCAATTTGGAATATGAGTTTGCCTAATTTCATTGAGGAAATTGGCTCAATAATTTGGTGCGGTGAAGAATCATTTAAAATTTGTAAATACTGCAAAAGCTTGTATCACAGTTCAGTAGCACTTTATTGTTTAGAGCTACTCCACTTCTTTCCAACAGTAGAAAGAATGCCGGTTACAATAGGTTTCTAAAAGCATATATGTGTGTGTGTATATATATACATATATATATGTGTAAAGGTGTTTATACATGTGCATATTCAGTGTATGTGTACTTGTGTACACAGTAAATGGTAAAATACTAATGTGAAAAGTATTAAATAATAGGAATAGGAGCAGGATAAAAAGCAGGAAGGAAAAAAAAAACCCAGTAACTATTCCATTCATTCTGAGCACACACAGAATTGCATTAAGAAAAACAATAAAAAATGCACTTTTAATCTGACAGTAAAAAACCTCAATAAAATAAAAATGAGATCCATTAATGAAAATAATGGATTTTATCCAAACTAGTTAAATACTTAGCCTTTTTTTGTTTTGTTTTGTTTTGCTTTTGGTACAGTAGTTTCAGCTACATACTGGGTTGCTAGAGTGCAATTAGTACCAGTGTATAAATTTAAGAACAAGATGAATTGAGATAGATATATTCTTAAGGATTCCAGGATAGCTGTGGTAAAAAAAAAAAAAAAAAAAAAAGAGAAATTTTTTGTTGGATGGCATCTTAAAATGAAATGGCTAAAGCATTAAGACATTTTGGAATGTGTTAAGTCCTGAGGAAATGGATTAATGGGCCAGTAATGTGGCAGTTTGGTTTAAGAGATACTTCATTTTTGGTCACAAAATTCCTCATGTGGTCTGATATTCTGGAATCTTCTCAGTTGACAAGTTGAAATTATTGGTTTCAGACATAATGGATCAGAAACTAGGTTATGAAAATGCATTTACATTGATGAAACATTTTCTGTCTTTGTCTCATGTTGGTCTTTCTTGTGTGTTTTCCTCTGTTTGGTCTTTTGTGTCCTGAAAGTCTAGATGTGATTAGAAGTTAAATTTAAATTGCATGGATAAATGATTAACTTATTAGAAATCACAATTCACAACTTAATTTATCACATGCCTCCCTAATTTTTCACATGGTGATTACAAATGTGGGCTATATGAAAAATTTGAGACATATAAGATAAATTGCAAACCCACGTGATAAATGTACTTATCATGCACCTTTTGGCAGTTTTACCTCCTCTCTGCTCACTCATCCATCTCTCCTGGGACTTATGGAGAAACCCACGAGCAGAGTCAATAAATCACTGAAATTTTAAAATCAAATTCTCTTAGAAACATTGTGTCCCATTTTTGCCAGGTGGAGATTTGCCTTGTTCAGTTTCAGCCGTCGCAGAACTCTCTTCCTTGCAGAAGTTCTGTGGTCATTGTACAGCCAATGGCTTTTTGCTCCTGGAATGTGGTGATTCCTGGCATTCCAAAGGGATGCAGACTTTGCTTTCTCACACTTTTCCTGCAAGGTGTTTATTATACACATGGAATAAGCCATTTCTGTTCGTACCTTCTCTGGAGCTGGCTAGTTCTGTGTGTAATGAATCCTTTCTTTTGGATCATAGTTTAAATTTTATTTTGCACGCCTGTGACATAATTTGCAGAAGTTTATCACTGAGCTGTGCTCTACCATGCTTTCAGAGACTTTTCTAAAACCAAATTTCAGCTTGTATAAACAGTGGTTATGCAAAATATATTTGAAATGATTTGACATAATAAATAAAGTGTTTCTTCAATCTCTCTTTGTATGGAAACTGGGGAAAAAAAATAGTAGGTGTTTATAAACAACTTCCTTAACTGGGAAAAAAAAAAAAAAAAGAAAAGGTGAGGGGAAAAACTCAGTAAAAATGATTAAAACATAGTAAGAATTTTCTGTTTTTAACTGTTATTGATATTCCAGGTATTCTATATATTATATATATTCACATCTATTACAGTATAATATAATGTTATTGTTTATATCAGAAATATTTATGTAATGTGTGTAACTTCATATATTATGTAAGTTTTTAGATATTTTAGTATCTTTAATATATCATGTAAACATTATAGGAGTAACTTTTTTTTCCACAATGGAGAGAGCAACATTACAGTTCCTGTAAAACTGATAAAGTTTGTCAATTTCTTTACATAATATTTTTTTCTGTGCAGGGAGGAATGATTCCTTCATGTCTTTATACTCTTTGGATAGTAGTGGAACCAGATGAGAGAAATGCTTGTTTTGGCACTTCCCCAAAGAGAAATACAGATTTTGTTGTTGGCGAAGATGACTACAGCAAATAGTGCACATAAAAAGCCAGCATTTCACACAAGTTCATAAGGAAAAACTACAGAATAGAATAACTTTTATGAAGAAAGTGTATGTCTTACTTGGCAAATAGGTCCCTGTGCTACCATAATAATGCCCAGTTCTACAACTACAAACACTTATTTGTTCAAAGTGAATATTAGCATTGTAATTTACTATCTAATTACAATTTTATAGTAATAACTGAAAATGTGTTGTTAAAAAGCATTGCATTCGCTGCCTCACACTGACTCACACTCTGACTCTTCTTAGTAGCGTAGTGTGATTTTTGTCAATCTAAGAGGATTCATAGAAAGTATTGATGTGGATTTTTCAAAGTTTTCAATGCTCAAACCCATTTATAAAAATATGTTTTAGAAATCTGCTCTAAATGCTTCAATATCACAATCACATTGCAGCTGAGGAATAATTTCTGTGAGCTTTAATGGAGCAGGATTGAGCCTGTGAACAATCAGTTTGCGTAGCAAGTCTTCTTCATGTAAAAGGCTTTTGCATTTTATTTCTCAAGGAACATATCTCACTAATTTGAAAGGTTCCAAAGGAATGGGTTAATCTTGTAAAAGGTTATTATTTTTGTCAGGTAATCTTTCACTTTTCACTTAAAGCTATAGACTTAAAAGCCAATTGAAAAAATAGTTGGAGTATCTATACTCAGAAATAAGGCATTCATAAAACGTAGTTAGCTGGTGGTGATTATTACTAAAATATGAGATTTTTTGGATAGAAAAATTTTTTAAAACTGCAAAAATAAGTTTTACTAGTCATATCACTGGTGTATTTTTAAAAATGTACTGACTTAATCATAACTTACATCAACAGGAAAATTTTAAGGAAAAGGTAAATCTATTAATTTCCATTCATTTGATGTTGATATAAATTACTGTTGTATCAAATTATATTCTTAACTGTTATTAGAAATAAAAATAATGATTGATAATTATGGTAAGATTATAGTGCAGTCTGAAAAATAACTGAGGAGTTTCTGGGAGTAAAAATCCTGATGGTATGTGGTACCTGTCAATAGATATATCTCTTTTTTAAGACCTAACCTAACAAATTACACAAGGGTGCTCGTGGTACAGATGAAGTAGGCCTGTACTTTTCTTCACACACTTGGACTGTGTGTGAGTACGTACACATGCTGTCAGAACAATTGGATCATAACACATGCCTCTTTAATAAATATATATTTTGGGCTTAACAGAGCTTTTTTTTTTCAGACAGGCAAAAGAAAGCACGGTTTTGCAACTTAGAATTTCATGTCTTTAATCATAAAGCTAAAAATGCTATCATAATGGAGCAGACAATTATTATTTCATATGCAATATGAAGTATTGTGAGTTACACTGATAATATCAGGTTGCTGCCTGGTAGAGCACACAGTGATAGGTTTATCCCACTGTCTGTGGATAAATACAGTACCAAACCCCAAGCTACTGTGCACTCTTTACAGAAGAAATTAATCATTCCTTCTTATCAATAAGGTTCAAATGTAAATTTCCCTCTTACAGAAGAGTGGTTTTTTGCATGACATTTCCCCTAGAAATCCTTTCTGCTGGTCTTGCTCCTCAGGGAAAGGTGAAGGAATGCCTTGACCATCATTTCCAATCTTCCTGTTGTCATTTATACCATCACAGAAAGAAAGGCTCCAGAGTTCAGATGGGAGAAAGCAAGCAGTAGCTTGGGGAATAGCTGATATTTAATTGATTTTGTTGCTTTGCTAAATTGATTGTTTTTTTGCTAAGGAAATGAACAACCGTGCACCATTCCTTATTGTTATCAGCTGATTGTACTTGTTTTACTGCACAATTTTCCCAGTCAGAAAGGGTTTTTTGCAAATACTGTGCAGTGGAATGAGTCTGAACTAAAATGAGTGCAAACATTAAATGTTCACTATGCAGCATGCACAAAAGTCTATGAGAAATTGCAGAGAACTGCCTAGATAAGCAGTTTTTAAGCCTTCATAAGATATAGGGGTTCAGCCTCATGAAATGATGCACGGAACAGACTGGGTTTGTTGAAGAGCAAACTGGCATCTGTGTAGCTGGATAGATGTAAGGTGGCACCACTGTCAGTGGAGGCAGATAGAGGTGGCAGTGGGGTAGGCAAGCAGCTTGAGGGACAGTCAGGGGGATTTTCAAGGGACAACAGAGATTTTTCTCTCAAAGTAGAATACGATTCATTAACCAAAACAAAACCAAGCCAAGTGCCTGTGCCCCATGTGGGGAGTGGGACTGTGTGTCCCTGTGGAATGTTATTCCAAAATTATTAGACAGTTGTGAGAAAGCTCCCCTGAAAAGCTAAAGTGTGAGAGTCTGCTGGAAATCCTACCTTTTTGAGGGATAAAGAATCTTTGTGTAGGGAAATGTTGTAGTATTTCTCATTCTTCAGAGGGACTTTGTTTCTGTGAAAATCCTGCTAAGACAGCTGCAGTCATCAGAGAGACATTTGCTTGTAAGGTCATCTTCTGTTGAAAGTATTTTGTCACAGAATAGAGAGGGCTACTTTCACTGCCAAAAAGCCACTTTAAAAGATTGTCAAGAGAGATTAGAGAGGATACAGAAATTTTGGAAGACGTTCTTTTAACCTTTTAATACAGTGCCATCTTGGCAATAGTGAGTCTGTGGCAGGATTAGTTAGGGACCAAGCATTTCTGGAATTGTGTTCTTTTTTTTTTTTTTCCCTCTTTCCATTTGGGGTATCAATTAACACCAATTTCACCAGGGCAGTAAAGCAAGAGAGTAAACAGTAAATAAGCAGCAAGCAAAATTAAAAACAGTAATGAGCCTTATGAATATGGGAGTGTTATAATGTTTGAAATGCATTTATTTTGGAGCTTAGCATGTTCTGGGAAAACATGATGACTTTGTGAATGTATTGTCTCATTTTGCATTGCAGAGACTCTGTTTATTGGCCCTGGAGGCTGACAAGGAACCAGCACCTGTGCCCAAACGTTTTCCAAACCTTAGCAGCATCAGGCACGTTCATTATGCAGCAGGGTTGTAGATCCACGTGTCCTCAAGGCAGAGGAGAGGAGCAGACTTTACCCTTACAAGGAAAAGCAGGCTGAGTAGCAAAATGACCAGGACAGTGTTTTTACTCACATGGACCATCTTCAGGGAAATACTGAAGCAGGAGTACTGGGCATAGGAGAGCTCATCAGAACTGGGAAACCCGTTTCTCCATTCTTCCGTTTCTCTATCAGTTAAAGGAATTTTAAAAATAGTGTTTATAGTGCCTTTTATTAGCTACAAATTGTATTTGCATACTGAGAAGGGAGTAAATAAATTTAGATTAGATATTGGGAAGAAGGCCAGGTTAGACAGGGGTTGAAGCAACCTGGTCTAGTAGAAGGTGTCTCTCTGCCCATGGCAGAGAATGGGATAGTCTTTAAAGTTCCCTCCAACTGAAATCATTCTATTGTTTTGGGATGGGAAAGAATTATTTGGGTTTTTTGGGGGCCACTAAATAAAATCTTACAGAGAAAGATGAAATTTTTTCTTGTGTTAAATAAGATTTGTAAATATTTTGAATCACCTAAAAAATAGTTCAATGAAAACTTACACAAGATTAAACACTTGTGCAATCCCCAGAGTTGGCCAAAGGAGAAATTAGTGTTTTACCTGTTGATAAGTTCAGGGCTGATTACTTTAGCAAAATGTCAGTTTTTCATTAAAAAAGTATTTTACATAAGTGAACATCCTGGTCTGTAATGTCACTTCAATGGTTTCTGTGTGGCCATATCTACAATAAGGGTAGACTTTCATTAAAGTAGGGCCTGAAGCATACACAGGTAGATTTTATTTTAAATAGGACTATCTATATAGATTATAAGAGGAAAGTTTTGTAAATGTGGTATTTCAGAAGCACTGGGAAGCAATTAGAATCATCCATTTAGTGAGTTTAGGTGGTCAGAAAGGCATTAGCTAGGATCAGGTTTTCTCATTGATCTTACCGTGTTACTTATGGATAGACAGGGTTATATGGTGTCTTGCTAATTCTCAAATATCATTATATAAAATAATTGTGTTCTTGAGATGCTGTTGAAGACCATTTCCAATTACCACTGTATATAGGAAACATAGGTTTAAAACAGTGAGGTTAAGTGTGACACAGCAAACAAAAAGCAATTGGGTTGTGGGTGTGTGGGCTGCATTGGGAGCATGGTTTTTACTGTGTGTGTGCTCTGCAGGAGAGAGCAGGTTTGTGTATTGAAAACTTGAACCTGCCATGACACTAACAAAGGTATTTGGCCTTTTAAAGATAGAATTCTAGATGGCAAGATCACTGGGTTCATGCTACTACCCAGATGAGTTTGGGAGTGTGCCAGGAAGCTAAAAGCAGTTGATAAACCGCAGAAGAAAAGTAGTAAATCAAAAGATAGAAAGCTTTTGAAAAATTTAAAAAGTGGGTATACAGAGGGATGATCCTATAATTCTGAAAAAGAGCTCAGTTGCCTCACAGAGATTGCTGTGTGCCAGCATGTTAATGGTCAGAGCCTGAGAGCTCTGTGCTTTGATTCTAATGAATGCCCCAGAAGTTTGGATGTTTATGTGAACATTATCTCTCTAAAATGCTGAGCTTAAAACCTTAACTTTGCTGGGGTTTGATGTGTATCCTTTAATCTAGAGTCTGTATTGATGGGATTATTCACACGAATGAGGTTTTGCAGGCTTGGTCCCAACATTTATGCAATGGATTATGTTGATGCATTTGCTCCATCATTGGTCAGAATGATTTCAGTTGTGGTTTTGCTGTGTGAACTGGAACTCCCTTTCCCATGAGATTGTCCAGGATGGAACATGGGTTAAATGCTGCACTATTCCTCCTTAACAAAAAAGCAAAAGGCAAATCTCAGATCCTCTCTTTGACCTCTTTCAACTTCGTTCAGGAGTGTGATCTGATACTGAATTGTTCTCTAATTAATTAATTAACTAATAAATTGCTTCAAAGGCAAGATCCCCATGTGCCACTAAGCTACCAGTTCTAGAAGCTCAAAAGTTCTTGCTCAGTCTTTGGGGCAAAAGAGAGTGAAAAGCTTTCTATAGGCTTCATGTACACCTTGAATATGTGTTCTTGAACTGTTGTCATGACCACTTACTACTATTCTTCTGTCTCCTTTCTTCTTTTTGCAATGCCTGTTAGATAATAACCTACCATTGCTTATGATATTTCTGGCCTTTCATGTCCCATTTTTGCTATGAGTTTAGTGTGATCTCTTGCTTGGCATTATGGGTATGTGGATGATCCATTTCAAAAACACTATCAATTCCACTGATATCAAAGGTGCTATTAGTATGCAATTAGTATGCACATACCTAAGTACCTCCTGAGTTGTAGCTTATGCATTCAGAAATATGATGTACTTGCAAAGTCCAAGGATTTCAAACCTCATCAGCTGAACTGTTCCTGTTTTCAGTAATGAAATTTTGAAAAGGGTCTGTATGAAAAAAGTTTAAACTACTTATACAACGGCCAGTCTCAGAAAGTGCCTGATAAAATGGTCACATATTGGGAAATTAATGTTACTAATGAGCAATTCAGAAAACTATGGCAGTCATCAACTTGTATGCCATGGGCTTTACATGACTCTGATTCTAATTTATCAGTTGTTGTCTTGCATCAAAATCAGTTAAATAAGTTTATTTTTACATATATAAAACTATATTAAAAGAAAACCTTGGAGTTGGAGAGTTAGTAAACACCTAATTAAGGTAAGAATTAAGTTAGTAGCCTTAAGCCATCTCCTTTGTCTGTAGTTATAGTGCTACACCATGTTTCTTGTTAGAGACACCAGGCTATAGAATTTGAGTCCCAATTCTCATGATCTTTCACTCTGTTTCCATTTTAGCTGTTTATTGGAGTGCTATTACTGCATTTTATTTCATGTAATTCCTCTACCCAGTCTCTGTAGTAATCCAGTTTTAATGTCTTTTTTTTTTTTTTTCCCCACATCAGCTTGTCTGATCTTGGAATTATTTCCAAAAGTTGGATGACAGAAGAGGAGGCAGCTGAAAACATAGTGAGGTTCACAGTGGCAGGACAAAGGTAATGTTCAAACTGGAACTGGGGAGGATCTGCCTGGATTCAATGAAAAAATAAATTTGCTAGATGGTAATTAAGCTTTGGAATAGGCCCAGAGTTGTGCACTCTCCAGTTTATGTAGCTTTTCAAGACCCAAATGGACAAAGCCATTAAAAATCTGATCTGAATTCTGGACTGACCCTGCTTTGAGCAACAGAGCCAACAAGGTCCCTTCCCACCTGAGTGATGTCACAGTTCTGTAAGAGCATCGCTGGGGCTCTCTGCTATAGCTCTGTAAGTTGCCATTCTGTGATCAGGAGAGGATGGACAGCCAAAAGCCATGTTAGTTATGTGGCCTGGTCTTTCTACCTTTTGAATGTGCTGCTTCCTTCTCTTTTCTCCTTAGATCTTAGAGGCATTTCTTCATAGTAGCTCTGTATTTAGGCAGCTGCCTCATCATTATTCATCTAAGTCATCAAAATTGTAAAAAGGACTAAAACTCTAATGTGTTATAAATAAAATATGGGAAGGAGGACAATAATAGAATAAGAGTTCATATATTTGAGGGAATACCCACCCAAAAGCTCTCACAAAGCAGTTGCAATGTTTTCTTATTGTTTAATTATTGCAATCAAAGAATGAAATGCAATATGATCAATAGTTGGAGCTGAAATCCTATAGATGATGTGTGACAGTATATGTACTCAATCTTCATTCAAAATTTACACAGTTTGTATTTCCTCCACTGTAATTGCCTCTGTACTGTGGCTTTCAATAGCTGTAAATTAACTCTGTCATAATTGCTCTCTTTTTTTCCTTGAGTATTTCTATCCTTGCTGTAAATTGTATTTCTGTTACTTCCAGTATTGATATTATGATGTGTCCACTAAGACAGCATAGTATCTGGAGACATGGATGTATCTTTTTGGAATAGCTTTCTTTCACCCTCCCCATTTTATTGGTACAGTTGATTTCTCTCGGCTCTGAGCCCAGTTTGGTTTAATTTTTGTTTATTTTATACAAGATTCCAGACTCTGCTTTGAGATGGGCACTGTATAAATTAGTAAATTCAGTATATGCTTCCTTTTAGTGGCTTGCTTGGCATATCTGCTTTTCAGAGGTTTCTAAATCTTCATGATCTGTATAAGAAATCCCTAATCCTGTGTAACTAGAGGGTTTCCCGTTAAAAAGTCATCGTTTGCGAACACTTACAGTGCTCTGCCATATTGGAAACTGCAGTATGTCTCAATAGTTGGAATGTAGAATAATGATTCTATTTAAGACACTATGGGTATCTTAGCTGTGGTGTATACTTGTGTTTTTGATGCTGAAAACTTCCTTGTACCTTTGTACAGAAAGTTTTTAAGGACTATTGCATATGTAAATATAGATGTTGCATCCTATTTAAAATTCTGACATTCCTTCAGTATTGCCAGGGTTTTCTCAGGCAGAGCTGTAACCAATGTCCAATGTATTGGTTATAGCCTGTTGCGTTGCTTTGGCATAACCAAAAGCATTTTAATGGAAAACCCAGGGGCATTTCCCATTAAAAATTTCCCAATTTGCCTGATTATTTTACGTCAGGGTGTCAAGGAGACAGTTAAAGAAGTAGTCCGCAAACATTGTGGCACATAATTAAGTCATAAATAGCTCAGAAAAGAGACTGCTGCTAAGGCAGGCAGCAGTTAGAGAGTAAGAACAAAGTTTTTTCTGCAGGAAAGCAGGGAGTTTCGAGATGCGCAGAAATGTAAAAGTATAATGTGTAAAGTTGAGGTCAGAGATGACATTTGTAAGAAAAGGGGAAAAAGCTTGCTCTGATGAAGTGTATAATCTCAGGGATTTCCCTACTCACACTGAAGTCAGCATCATAAATTGCTCTGCTCACAGAGCACCAGATTCTTCCAGTGCTGTAAATGGAATGAATAGGTTCTATTTATTACTTGTGGATTGCAATTTTTATTGCAATACTTGAAGGTGGGAACAAAGTAAGGAGAAGGATGGTGTGCTGATCAATGTATACAGAATGAGCAGCTGGCACTAATTAGTCATTGAGGTGGGGATATCGCAGTTATCTTTTGTAGGTGCTCAAAACAAAGGTGTGCTGGCATCCCATGATCTTCCAATTCTATATTTTGTAAGGAACCAAATTAGTTGATGAACATCCACTGAAGGCAATGTGGTAGGCAGAGGAATACTTGTGAATCAAGTGGGAATTAAGGTCTGACCAGAGCATTGAGTTTATCAGCACTAAGAAGTGGGAGTGCTTCCAGGCGTGCCCAAATGTAAATCCTCAGGTACGTAAGGAGCTCTCCATGAAAGAACCATTGACGACCGTGGCACTGGCAGCCATGGCCCATAAACTGTGGGATTAGGTGCTAACTGAGCTGAGATTCTGAAGGATCTGAATTCTGTATTAGTCCTTGTCTCCTATCTAAGACTTCTAATGGCTTAAGGGTTTAACCTTAAGCCTTTAAATAACTTCTTGCTGTTCTGGAGAACACTTTCCAGATGTGCAATTAATTCCAGGGTAAGAAAACACAGATATTTCAGTAAAATATCTGCATCTGGATCCTCATTAATACAATTATCAAATCAGTTCTCTAATATCTGTGATTTCTGAGACCAAAGTCTTCTAGAGCTTTTGACCTCTGCTGGAAGCAAAGATTTATTTGCCCATATATGGCCCACATATGACCCACACATATGATAATAGCTTTGTGCACACCATACCTTTCACGCTCACAATTATGTTTACTTCCCAAAAGGCTGGACATCTTGGATATCTCTCATTTGTCTTTGTTCTATATGGATAATGTTATTGCCTCTAATATGGCAAGCCTAAGACAAGGGAAAAGAGTGCCTGGCTTCTTCTAAGGTTTGTTAGAGAGTGGGCCATGTACTGTGAGCTACATCCACTTCATGTAGTCCTAGTATGAGGTCCTTAGCTGTGCAAAGCCCTCCAGCACAAATGTCTCATAGTTAGGGGGAATGCTGTAGAGGAAGCAGGGCCACATTTTTGCTGATACTGCTTCAGGATATAAATAAGATTTTAAAAAAGGTGCTTTTTTTTGTGTGTTTTATCAATATGGTGTCCTTATATTGAATGGCTAGAGTCTTGCTACAAGACCTTATAGATAAAATAAAAATGAAAAATGTGTGGAAAATAAGTTCCTAGTTACAAAATACAAGTTGTTCAAAAACTGAGAGAGGGGAAAACCCGTGTGTCTGGATACACTAAGGCATATTAAAATACACTAGTGCTGTTTACTTTAAATACAGCCACATAAACCAAACTTAAAATGCCTTTATTTGTGGAGAGAATACATGGAAGCATTTCTTTAGAAAGCAATTTGAAATTTAAAGCTTTGGTATCACCACTACTGGGAGTAACCCAATCCATGGCCACAGGGATGACTGGGAATCAGGAACATTGGGATGGAATGGAGGAAATGACTCAAGAATGGGAGCAGAATTAAAATGGTGCAGGCAGGCAACTCTTTGAGTGGCAATGTTTCCCATTTCTTTCCTAAGCACATCCACACTTAGTTTCCGAGAAAGCAGGAAGGACACATAGGCAAATTGCCAACCAGATGGTGCAATCGAATACGAAGAATGCTTTCAGAAGGGCAGTATAACACAGAGTAAAAAAAAAAAAAAAGCTATCATTTGCTTTCCTGATACAATAGGGGACAAAATTCACAGAAAAAGAGTAAGTGTTAACCATACACTTCTGCCTTCTAGTTGTCTTTGTGACTTAGCTTCAGAAAAACCTCCACCGTTAAATTCTCCTGTGGCACCCCCTCCACCAAAGTAATTTAATGTGTTCCAATTATGTGTTTCTTTGCAGATTTTTCAAAACTGCCTTATTATTGCCTAAATATGTTTCTTTGAATATACAAAATTTAACTGTGGGAGAAGGGTTAAGTCCGTTTTCAGGACTTCTATAGTTGCCATTCTTATATATCGTGAAGAAAATAGTACTTGCAATTTAGGCTTCTATATAATCACTAGATGAAGATAAAATCAGAGTAGAATTAGTGGCAGACCAAGGAATTATAGTATTTTTCCTGTCGTGTAATTTCCAGTTTATTACTGAAACTGTGTGGTGTGTATGTTTGCATTTAATATTTGGAATAATTTTATATTCTTTTTTACTTACAATTTTTATTATATTTTTATTTCACGTACAGTGTATTTTTCTTTCTATCATAATTTGGCACTTTTCAAAATCAGGCTGAATGTCTATTGTATAGATTATGCATATAAAGAAATACAGATTCCCACCCTGCTCTACTGACTTGGTTTTAAATTTAGAAGATCCATGTAGAAATGCATAAAGATTTGTAGTGAGAATATTTTATAATTATTTAAATGTAATTTTTCTTATTAGTAGCATAGTTTTGATTATGTGATTGGATGTAACAATTTTATGTCAATACATAATCAGAACCTGACAAATCTAGTCGTAATTGAAGAGAGGAAGCCATATCCTGGCAAAAATGTAGGAACCAGCCATCTGTCCTGATGTCAGCCTTTTTGTTATGTATTTTATGTCTGCATCTTGGTGTTCTATAAATACATATATATGGAATATCTATCCTCTACCTTAATTCTTGTGAATGGCTTCCAAATGAGATTGAGCTACAGCATATGAGCATTACCTTCACGAATCTAAAGAAGAGCTGCCTCCTCCTTTTTCTGCCCAGTCCTAGCTGGTCTTTATATACTGCTGTTGACAAGCATTTGTGGACTGCAAATAAATCTGGAAATAAAAGAAAGCTTATAATACATTTAATAAAATTTTTATTAATTGATTTTTGAAAAATTAATTATTGGAGCACTTTTTTGTGTTTTCATTATTTGTATTACGGAGAACCATGTTGCCATGTTTTTTTCTTAGACTTGCTGATTTCTGAATCTATTTATTTAGCTTAGAGACCTTTTTTTTCTTCACTGCTTGAAAATCCAGTCTGGATTGTGAGAAACCAAATGTGATAATCATTCTTTCCTTTTTGGAAATCCCTTTTGGTTATAAAGATTTTACAGGTGGTTTTTGACATTGATGGACATAGAACAAGCTCTTTTGTATTCAGATTACATTCCCTGTAGCACATGTATAACCTTATTTTTTTCCCAGGTGGGATGAAGAATATTTGAAATTTTACCTGTAATGGTAAAATCTTACCTGAGCTGGACAAGCAGAGATAACACTGCAGTTCAGCTGGTAGAACTGCACTGCTGATTGAGTCAGTGTTGGGGCTTTTTGTGGAATTCATATTGCTTCTTGAGGTTTTGCATGTTGGTGAGAGAAGCTCATCTCCATTTCACTTTTCTGGGTTCCAAACACCTCGGTCACTATTTCCACTCAGAGTTCCTCTAATCTTTTGAGGTAAGTTAAATCAGATATTGCTTGAGATGTTGTATATTTGTCTGGAGAGGGTCCAGATTTATTTTTGCTTAGATCAAGGTTTTGTCTTTGTCTGTGATAAGTAGTTTTAGCCCCAGTTTTTCTAGGTAACAGCAAACTTCAGTCTTTCCAAGCTTTTCTGTGAGAGAGCTGTTATTTCCTACAGAAAGCACAGACAGAACTAGTTGACAACTCATCTTTGGATAAATACAAGCGTTTGATGTCATGTTCTATGTGACAATTACATCTTAAAATCTTAACTGGACAGTTGTAAATCACAAATAACAGGCAACGTCTTGAAAGGACCAGAGGTGTTGACATGATCAGTGTTGGTAGTTGCTGTGGGGACAACTGGGAACAATGTTTAATAACAGAAGTTGAGTAATTC
>VXAC01001274.1:151789-184289 GCA_013399225.1 Rhipidura dahli | reverse complement strand
TTCTAGAAAGCAAACTGCACATTTTTTATAATTATTTGGTGCTGCCTCTTCTATGGTGCCTTTAAAAACTTCCGGAATGCATTAATTTTCCTTATCATTGAAGCTGTACAAGAACTCTTATTAAGTACACTTGATAAGATTCTAAGCCTAATCTGAGCCAGGTTGTTACAGTCACCATACTACCTGATATATTTTATTTTCTTTTTTCCCAGATTTCAAAATATTTTTTAAAAGCTTATGTCAGCAGCTAACAAAAATGATGCAGCCACTTTTTTATTTTAGAAACTTCATCCAAGCATACGATGTCTGGTAGAACAACTGTTTGCATTGCCTACTTCTATGCTTTTTAGTGACAGAGGAATGTTTTACAAAATGAGGTGCAATAAATAAATAAAATATCAGCATGCACACAAAGCCCATTATTTGTTAATGACTTCTGCATTTGTGGCTCTCTGGAACTGGGTTGAAAATTGACTCTATTACAATATGTTTAAAACTTGGCATCGTGCACTTGTAAACCTGGAGATTTTCTAACAATAAAATCAAAGCATTTGGATGAGCCAAAATGTATTATTTCTTCAATACAATCACAGCTAAAGCGCTATTTTTCCCCAGTATTATTCCCAAAATGGCTAAAGTGTTTGGAAAGATTCTCTTTTTATTTCTTTTCCTATAAAGTGTCCATTCTTGTTTTGTCCAGCCCCTATTAAGTTAACCTGAAAAAGGTTGAGTCCCTTTGTTTCAATGATTTGTGATGTGATGTTGCTGCTCATATTTCACTTGGTGTTGCTTAAATTGCCAATCATGGATCTCGCATTCTATCTGCTGTCAGCTCGGTTTGGATTATCACCTCGGATGCGGGATTCCCTGTTTTCACTCCGTGGTGAGCACTTCCACGTTCGCTTTTATATAATCTCATTTTTCTAATGAGAATGCAAATGAAAGAAAAGCTGTGTGAAATGGCTATAGATGAGTTGCTTGTCAAAAATGTTTTACTTTAGGGGGAAAAAAAGAGCGCCAATAGCTCGCTCAACAGAGTAATGCAGTGCATGTTCTAGATGGACTCCTCTTTAGAGTTGTGGCACATGGCCAAATACGAAGGCAGCACATCTTCATTGTTGCTGGTTTTCATTTCTAGTGCTTAAACAACTCATGCAGGTTTTGACAGCTTTTTTTTTTTTTAATATATTAACATAAACCACTTTATTGCAGTAGCATGTTTTCAATAGAAAATATAAATGTTGGCTTATGAAAAGAATTTTATTTTTTTTAAAGATCATACATATTTTTTTTTGTTCTTCGGGAAACATAGAAATAATGTTGTGTTTGGGGAACTTTAAAAGTTACTTTATTATAAAATATGAATCAAAATACCATAAAAGCACAATAAAAAGAGTAATTTTCTCTGAGAGACCATTTTGGAAGTCAGCTGCATGCCTGCAGTAGTATGTAGTGTTGGTTGGAAGAGGAAATTACCCCTACTGAAGACTACTAGAGATCTGTACAAAACTAACCTGTAATTAGATTTAAATATGATATGTATTCACTTTGCTTACTTTGGCTTTTATTGATTTATTTATAATGGGCTAGAAGTATAGCGTGATATCTCAAATCACCTTAGATGGGGCTTTTTGACTGCCTCAGGTCTCACTGTTAATAATCTTACAGCTATTTACCTCCTTTGGTAATGAACAGTCTCATGGGTCAGCAAATCCAGCTGGGCACTGATCTGTCGGGGTGGGTTTCACTCACTGTTCATCTAGAGCTGACTTTTGCCTGTGGCCTAAGTGGTTTGAGTGTCTCTGTCCGTAGGACACTTGTCAGATGTGTAACTAGGCAATCAGGAAATTAGTTGCATGTGAACTTAAAAAAAAAAAAAATGCAGTTTTTATACTATTGCAAGTATTACGTGTACTATGACACCCTTCAGAAAAGCTGGGTGAAAGAAAAGGCACATGGCACTGTGATGCTAATGGTTACAGGACAGATTTGCAGCACAGCTCATCCTCTGCGGCTGGAAATACATTTTAAACCAGCTGAGATTCTACCTGGGCTCAGATACTGTTTGTCAAAACAGATCCAGATTCCCAGAGGACTCCAGCGTTTTGGGTGCTGAGCTTGTGTAGCAATTCAGCTGTAAATGTCACAGTAGGAACAGATGGACATCAAGCACTTTAGTAAATCTCACTTAGACTTTGGTGAACACAAGAATTTGACATTTTTACCCTAATTATAGGTACTAAACACTGGATCATTTGACCAGAGAGCTTTTGAAAACCTTGTCTTAAAATATCTCCTGTTCAGGAATGATTAGCCAATACAGATTTCAATTTAAATTTTAATTAAAGCTTATTTGTTATGCACAGTATTAGCTTGCAACACTTTTTTTTAAAGAAAAGATGTTATCTTTATAGAATTGACTTATTTGGAAACTTAACATAAGCTTCCAAGCCCACAGAAAATATGGTGATGTGTTTCTGTTTAAAATATGTTTTAAAAAGTAATTCACTGTAAAATGCTTTTGCAGTACTATAGAAACAATTTTGGATGTCTTAGACAGGAACCTCTTCATCCCTGACTCTAAAACCTAGACAGACAAAAAATTTACAGGAATAAAATTCCACTACTCAATTTTGTAGCCATGCAGTTCCCACATGACCTGATTATCACTTTGAAAACATCTGGGTTGACTAGTGATAGGAAAAAGTATATCAGTGCTGATGTATGAAACAGCCCTGGCCCTGCATATAAATGGACACAGGGTGTTTGTTGACATCAGCAGATGTTTTAGGTAGGGGAGGTACTTGAAATATTACAATTTTATCTGTGAATGACTGTTGGGGTAGTTTCACTGATCATAATACCTCAAAAATTTAATTTTTAAGAAGCGTCTGTCCAGTCAGTGTTGGATTTATTGAGCTAACGAGTGGGTTTCTTTCAATGCAGCACTGTTCTGTGCACTCTATGTCGATTGCATGGCTCTAATTAAATCCATGCAAGGGCTGTGCTTTATGCTGTTATTAAACAGCAGTGTGTTAAAATTGATTTAGCAGGCTTTAGAAGCAGTTACCCTGGAGAGGTGGTGTGGCCAGGAGTCATCTGCTGCTGCAGAAACACAACACAAATCCAGTCTTCTCCCCACCAGTTCTGGACAGATTAAAAAATAATCCCTAGCAGTTCTGGAGAGATTAAAAAATAATGTTTCGGATGTCTCGGGTGCAGACTGAGACTTCCAAGAAATGACCTGATGATCGACAAAGAGAAAGTCAAATGAGGTAAAAAAATCCTAAAATGTATTTGTTGGTCAGTTGTTTTGGTTTGTTGTTGTTTTGGTGATTAGAGGGAAATAGCATGAGATGTTGGGATGGTCTCTTGCAGTAAGTTAAGGCTGAACTCAAACCTTTCACCATTCTGGCAGATGCTTTAAATACATCTCATGGTGCACTAACATACCCTGCACACTGCCCAGAGTGCTGGTCTGGCTGGTCTCTTGCTGTGGGGGGATAAAACAGGACAAGTAAGATAGAGAGACAGCAGTGAAAAGGAGAATCACAGCAAAAAAAAAAAAAAAAAAAAAAGATTTGAATGACTTTAGAGACATAGGTATGGCTTTCTTGTGAAAGCTTGGGCACCTCTTAGTTGGTACATGAGGTATGTAACCCTCAGGAGAGATTTCTAGAGGTGAAATGGGATGGCTGTGCTTGTAGGACACAAAAATGGAGGAAGGTTCCCACCAGGAATAGTGTCCAGGGGTGCTCATAGTTAAGCAGAAGGTAGAAATGAGTGCTGATGGAAATCTGCCTTTACAGGTACAAGGGGAAATGCTGAAATGTCCTAGCTTGAGCTTCAGGAGGTTCAGCTCAGGGCTTTATCCTGAGCTCATTCTAGTGGTTGAAAAGATTGTCCATTGACACTGAAGGTATGTCTGGAAAAGAGTCCCTCCTTTTCTCTTCCCTACTTTCCCCTTACCAAAAGTCATCCAAAAGCCTCTCTTAGAAATGTTTTGTTCCTGACTTTTTAATTTTCTTATCCAGAGATGTGAGATGTATCCTTGTGGCTGACTTGGAGATCTCTGCTTTGTGCCATGCATTGATGAACAAGGTGTATGTGAATCCACCAGACTAAAAACTATGAGGACAAAAATACAAAGAAATAAATCTGTTTTATCTCTAGTTATATAGCTCACGTGTGAGAGTCTAAGCTCCCAAGGGAAAATAAAAGTTTCATTTTTACCTAAAGAGACAAAGGAGATATTCTCTTGAAGTTAAAGTGGTTACAATTGAGTGTTGGAGAAAAACAACAAACTTTTTAAAACTTGATAATATGTGAATCAGCAACACTGGGAGAAGTGTCTGCAAGATTATTTGAGTTTCAAGGACGTAAACATACTTCACTGCTCTGGTTTAGTCACCCTTGGTCATTCACGATGTAAGTGGAAACTGATCTCATTTAGGAAATCATTGAGAGGAGATGAGTCTGAGGACTTGATTCTATCTTATCTTGACACACCACAGTTAATAAAGGAATGCAATTATTATGTTTTCTGGGATGTATCCTCATCTGAGGCATTGTTAATAAACATTAAAGGGCTAGTTCTTCAAAGGTGTTTAAGCACCTAGCTCCCATTGATTTCAATAAAAAGAGGCATCTAAGTGCCTTTAAAAACCTGACCTTAAGTGTCACCAGGAAAAAAGTGAAGCAAAAGATAAGCAGCTTCTCAAAGAATAACAAGGGACTGTTGGCATATGATTCTGGTGTGCTCCTGGTTATTACATTTTTATATGTATGGGGCACAGTACAAACCAAAGATACAAACAAACCATCCCTGCCTGTACTGCACAAAGCATCAAATTGCTCTGACTTCTCCAGTTGTGTCTCAGACACCTTTTACAAAACATGCTGTGTGGATTGAGATAAAAAGCGAGAAAGCAACAAACCAATTGGTTCTCCTCTGCTCCCTTCAGCTTCTGTGACACAGCCCCCCCTCCCAGGGCCAGGCTTGCCTCTTCTCTTCCCTTCCTATCCCCAGTGTACTTGGTGAGCTGGAGGGGTTCATTCACCTGACTCTGTGACTCTGTGTGACAAATAAACTGTTGGTCACAGCCCTAATTATAGATGCTGGTGTTTTTTTGTTTGCTTGTTTTTTTTTTTTTTTTTTTTTTTTTTTTTTTTTTTTTTACTCAAACATATTCTTTCAGTTAAGGGAAAATACCTTGCTCTCAAGATTAGCCTTTATCAAGAAGGTACAGTAGGTATGACATAGCCCCAATGTGATAAATAGATAGATAGCAGTGGCAAGCAAATGTTAACAACCTTTTTCTCTTTTTGAGAAAAAATCCTGAACTAGAACATATCGTGTTGGTTTGTCACTATGTTTTCAGGTTTGTTGCATTTTAATACAAAATAGAAAGTGAGAGGGAATGAGGTTGCGTTGCTGTTTGTTTCTTTCATGTTAAGCCAACTATGCTGCTTACCTACTTCTTGATAAATATTGCTCAGCTACTTCTCTTCAGGATTAAGTAAATGAAAACAAACCCTCCACAGATGACAAGAATTCCCACAGAAGAGATTTTCAAATTTAAAGGCTAAACTGAAATTTAAAATGATTTTCCTAGATTTCCGACCTAGATTCCCTGTCTTACTCTCAGTGCATTTGTCCTTTTAAAGGAACCAATATGTTTGTATAACTGATGTGAAACAAGCTTGACTCCAAAAAGATTTAACTTAATATCTGGCTAAGCATTCAGAGGGTAGTCCATCTGTAGAATGTACATTAAGGACCCTGGCTGGAGCGCAGCAAGTCATGTATGATATCAGGCACACAAATGTGACGTGATGCCCATATACTCTTGAGCATAATTCAAAGTGCCATGAAGCTCTATGGGTAGAGAAGCTATAAACACAGTTGTCACAAAAGACAAAGTCCACAGGGTTATATTCAGGCTGAAGAATGAAGACGCATTAGAACCAGCCATCACATCTTAATGAAATTGTTAATTAGGATATTATGGAATTCCTAGATGAAGATAATATCTGTCCAGCAACCTTGCAGCATGCTTTAATTAACCATTTCTTCTCCAAAATCGAAGGCAGACTCAAAAGTGGTGCAGAAAGCCCTTTGTAAATACACAAATACAATCAAAATTATGTTACTTTTTTTCCAGTGGATTTTTTTAATCTTTTTTTTTTCTTTCTGAACAGAGCAGCACAGAACATGTGATTATAGGAATAAGTACACATTTAATCTACATAATCATTAGTCTTTCTTTATGTAAAAACGATTAGTAAATAGGGTTTTTAAGCAACTATTTAGATTAGGCATTGGCATCATAGATTAACTTATTTCTAAAACACTTGATTTTATCACTATGCCTAATGACTTGTCTCATGATTTATTGGCTAATATGATGAATCATGTTAGATTTATTGTTTATCCTATAAATAGTGCAACAAATCATTAAACAGTGATAAAACCCAGCAGTTTCACAAGAAAGTTTACCTATGTTGTCTTTATGTACAATGTGCTTGTGCTGTACAATAGTTTGATGGTTCTGTTTTTGGTTTTATGACATCAGGTGAATAGGCATCTCTGTTTAAATTAAATGGTTTCACAAAATAATAGTGAAGTCATAATCTTATACTTCTGCTATATTTATTTTATACAGAAAAATAAAGCCTAATGTCTGATGTATAGTAAATCTGTGAATTTATTCACAAGAATAAATGTAATATTCTCTCAGAAACATCTTAAATATAATGGCAGTTTTTCATATTTTAGCATGTTGGTTGTGTTTTTCTTGCAATGGTTTCATGTTGCAGTTGACAAAAATGTTGCTTCTGTCCTGGTGATTTTAGAGATCTGAGCCCACCTGATTTCACTGAGCTGAAAGGCTGGTGTGGGATATTGGTGAATTGAATATATGAAATTTGGCATTCAGATAATGGGAGTGGTCATTTTTTTTTCTTAAGACATAATGATTTCTCTCGTTGCAGACAGAACTAAGTCTGCCTGTATACATTAGGGATGAAAGGACAGAAAATAGAAGCAATGTTCTTGAAAACTCCCTGAGGTCATCAGTGGGTTAGAATAGATGCGCTCATGATGATATTATATGCTGCAGGAGTAGATTTGCAGTATTTTAAATGGAATTATTTGGACTGTAGTGGTCAACTTTTATTGCTAACTGGGCTATTTACCTTCTTTTGATCTCAAGGTATTGCCACACCCTGTGCCTCACCTGTTGCAGAAGACCTTGTGCCTTCATCAAATCCATTGTTTAATACACAGCCCCCCCCCCCCCCCCCAACACACCAACGAGAGGCNTACCTGTAAAGTGAGGTGTGCCAAGCACAGCTCACCAGCACTTTCAAAATCCAGGATATGCTGGAAACACCAGTCTTTTGTTCATCCCTGGATGCAGAGCCCTGAGCTGGTGGAGCTGTGCTGTCCCCACCCAGGAGCAGCAGATTTGCACGGCATATGTGGCACGTGTGACATTTGTGCACAGCCCATCAGTTCTGCCTGAGCCCAGGGCTCGTGACATGGGAAGTGCAGAGGAAAACAGCACCCCAGAGCAAGTGCTGCTACTGGTTGTCCCTGATATTCTGTGTGCCCTGGATTAAAAGGGTCAGTGGGAACAGGACATGGCCCAAATGCCATATCCTACCTGGACCAGCTGCATGGTGCCTGAGGCTATAATCAGGCACCTGTTTTATGCAGCTCTTTTTTTTGTGTGTGTCACAAGAACTTGGTTTGTGTGAGAGAGAACAAAGTAAGACGAGCAGGAAGATTAAACAAAGGATCAAAGAATAAACCTATGGCAAATTTCTCGCAAGCACAGCTCTCCCCTGGCCACCATTAGGTCAGCAGTATTAGTCACTTAATTTGCTTGTTTGGCACTATGGTAAATTATGGGGAGTTTGAGTATTGATTGATTGTACTTTGCTATGGGTGCTGTGCAGCCTGGGCACTCAGACTCATCTTCTATGCCAGGTGCTTGTTTGGCTGCTTGTTACATCCTGTAGAAGAGCTTGAACACAAATTGGCAGAATCTGTGCAGCAAGGCTCTGAAAATCATCTCCAGTGATCCAGAAAGCCTCATAGCAAGCAGAAGAAGTCCTGCTCCTTGTCACTGTGATTATGGAGTTGCAGGAAGCAGATATCCATGTGTGGCATGGCCTAACGAAGAAAGTGTGCCTTGTTTGTTAACTAACTGAGCATGTCCCTTCACTGCCCTGATAATGATTCCTCCTCTCAGGTTTTCACAGGGAAACTGCCACAGTGCTTAAGATGCACCATGACAAATAGCATGCTTTTTCTATGTCTTGGACACCTATTTTGTTTGTAAAAGAACACTGGGCACAGCTCAGCATCTTCCCAGTCCTGGGCAACTGTACAGTTTTAAAAACTGAGCCCCTTCTGTAATGCTCTAACCTAGCTGTATTTGGTCTCTTTGTATCTTACTGGTAATGTACTTTATAGAAAGAAAAAGAAGGAATAACAAATATGAATCTTTGAAGACTGGTAAGAAATAAAACTTCCATGGCTACTCTTAAAGGAAAACTGACAATGTTTTTGGGTCAAAGTCTGAAAAAAATGAAGTTAATTGAAAGGTAGGCAGTAAATGAGATGGCTGTCGAGGATTGATATTTTGGTGTGCTCAGTAATTAAATCCAGGAAGATGGTCTTTTTGACAGAAGCCAGCAAACAAAATGTGCTTCTCTGTGCATTTGTTACTCCATGTGTGTATAAGCAGCACAAATTTGTCCTTAGGTACAACAGTCTTCTTTGGAAGGGTGCATCCGATGGTGAAGCAGCAGTGAAAGTAAAGTTGCAGATCTTTTGAGTCTCCAGTGTAATCCCAGGCAGTGCTACCACTGATTTTACTACAGGCAAACCTTTTAGTCCTCAAAATGTTTCTAGATATATATTCTTGTTTATCTGAGGTGAATCTCTTGAGAAATTTTCCTGGAATTTCTCTAGATCTTGGAGGTAGAGGAGGAAAATGGAATGGAAATGCTGGATTAAAGGAAAGGAGCCTTAAAAGAAAAAAAGTTATCATTTAACACAGGAGGAGGAACTGGTTTATTATACTGGACCAAACAGCTAGAACGACCTTACTCTATAAATGCTGACACAGGCTTATCTCAAAGCAGGGTAAAGGTTATTGCATTAAAGGTTTCAAATCTGGGAAATTCATGTTCCTAGAGAGGATGCATAAATCTGAGACATTTTTAATCTCACTATGTAAATAAATCTCACCAGAAAAATAAAATTGTATTGCTTTGATTCATTTGCTGGAAACCCTTTTAATTTGATTTTGATTGATAGCTAAACCCCTTGCATCAGAACTTTTTGAAAAAGTTTCAAGATAAGAGATTACTCACTCCCTCTGGGTAACACAAAGTTTTCAAACTTGTGAGGATGTGTTTGTTACTCCTGTATAAAATAAAACTGGCAAATATTTTTCATATCGTAATTGCATTTTGGTTTTATCTTTCACAGAATTTGTTCCTCTTTCATGCCAGACTTTCAAACTCTGCAATGTGACTGACTGATGCGGTAAGTGCAGTTAATTTTAATTCTGATTTTTAGGACAGGATTTGTCAATCAATATTGTTCACTGGAGTAAATCAGTAAGCTTCTCTAATTTCTTAGCCCTTTCCCCCCCACCTCTTTCTTTCTCTTTTACTTAATAATTTAGAAGTGAAACTTCTCTAAGAGCTACCTGTCAATTTGGTGTTCAGAAATTGAAGGATGAGTGGCTGTTGTTTGCATCCCACACAAACACAGCTCTGGTTTGGCAACAGTGATTGTTAGTAGATTGCCATTAAGTCTGTGCTCTTACCCCCATTCAATAGGCAGCCAAGATGCCAGAAAAACAGAACAAGCTGCATCTTCAAGCAATAAAAGCACACAGGGAGCACGGGAAACCAGCGGTACATGCTCCAAACCAGACAGATTAAATTAATTCCGCGAAGAGGACTGGATTATATAAACACATTACATATGCCAGATATTGATGTAGGACATTATTCTCCCTTATTCACAGGAGATTCTGCTAGTGTCAATAAGAGGTTTACAGAAAGATGTAAAGTGTCATCATCAAGTAGTAACTAATGTTTTAGTTAGCACCATTATTATTTCATATGCAGCATTACCTGATGGGAAAAACCCATTAACTTTAAAACCACAGTTGTGTGCTCTGTATTTCTTCTTGTTTGTTGTCCTTTCAACTTCCCTATCAGCTTTTAACATCAATCAACAAATTCATCCTTTTCCACGTGAATAATGATTCCCTGCTGACTGGCATATCTGTCTGGAGAAAAAGGAGTGTAGCAGAGCTGGTCCTGCAGGCACCCCTGTTATCTAGGACACAGACCCTGGATATTCAGGGGAAACCTCCAGAACAGGTAAACTAAAATTAAATCATAATTCACCTAAATTTTAATGGGTTTTTTACTTGCCTGTAATCCTAGCACTTATGTCCTAATACTAGAACTCAGGATTCCCACCTGCTGTGTTCCGAGCCCCTTCCAGACCCCCGCCTCCTCCAGCTGTGTGTGCAGCAGCTCTGCATGTCAGGCCTGTAGTCCAGAAAGATGATCTCTTTTTTTCTGTGCAGCCAAAATTATGGACTTGCCATCGCAGTGAAGATAATAAGAACTGACTGGCCTAAATTGGACTTGTATTCTTAGTGCGTTTTTGGCAACGTCATTCCTGTCCCTCAGAAACAGCCCACATTCCATTCCTCGTTACTCAACATCAGCGTCGGGATAGACGCGTCCCAAAAGCGGCAGCTCCCCAAACATCCTCAGCCGTGCAGGGTGATGAATGCTGCTGATAACAGCAGCTGCCTGAAGAGCCTCTATCCCCACTGTGCCCCGGCCCTGGTCCCACAGGAGGTGCCCGGATGCGTCCCCGTTTCTCCCGGCATGGGGAAGCTTTTGCTTGCATGCAAACCCCGCTCCTTGTGTGGCTGGGCTGGAACAAGCCAAGAGTGTTTTCCATACACCACTGCAACACGGCAGTACTCAGGTTCCTGCAACACCTTTTTCCAGCTGCAAGTCCTCAGCTGCACCCAGTGGCTGATTGCTGGCCACCACAGCTGTCACTGCTTCTTCCTCCAAAACTCTTCCAAGTGGTTTCTTCCTACCTCAGGTTCTAGTAGGGCTTTTTGTTGTCGCTGAAGATGAGCAAGGACTGTGTTCTGAACCTTTGTTTAGATGCTAAAACAAGCTTTGAACTCTCTAGCTGATCACCAGAGGACTTGCAGTGGGGGATGCAGCCTGCCCAGCCCCACCATTCCTCCTTGTGAAATCCAGAGTGGTACTTCTACTAATATTTTACTCATCTGAACTCTTCCTCCCTGCCTTCCCCATCCCCCAAAGGTAGAAATAGTTATCTAATAAACATCCAAGTGTGCTCTAGCTTTAGGGATGACACACATTTAATGTGGCTTATGCTATATTATTCTTGCTTAACTTTGAGCTTTTGATTTAGCATTCCAGTTTAGCAGTGGTATTCCACAGGGGATATTGTTGGTTTCCAAATCTTTTGTCAGAGTAATTGAGCATAACATCTCTGCAGGTTTGTGTTTCAAAAGATGCATTATCTTTTCTTGTCCATTTGTTCTATCCAGGCTATTCAAAACTTTAGTTTTATGGATCCTTTGAAAGAATTTGAGGTTTAGGACTGATAATTTATGTTTCTGCTGAATTTGCAACTCTGCATGTGATGATTAATACACTTCTCTCCATAAATAAGAAGAGATGATATCTGTGAATTGGTAACAAAACAGAAGAATTTCATTAAATTCTGTATTTTGCAAGAGACTTTCATCCTTCTAAATCTTTATAAATTAAACATCATCCGTGTTGGCTGGTTCAAGAATGAATGTCACATATAAGATATCTCCCTTAAATATTTTCTTGAAAGTAATCTATATGATTTACAACATATTGCAATTAACATTGACCTTTTGTCTGCTTCAAAAGAATGTGAGAACAGTTTTTTGACATCAAAGAGATTTTCTAAATTTCCAAAAATATTCCTGATGAAAGTTGTTCAGACTGGGAAAAATATGTCACCTTCATTTAAAAGTTATGGCACACTTGATAGATTATCTGCCTCTTTCCTAACCTTAGTTCATGCACAAAAGTAGATTTAAAAATACACTTGCAAGTAATCATCTTTTTGAAAATGCAGATCCTCAGAAGTCAAAACTAAGAATCCTGTATTTCCTGTTTAATATCAACTGACAATTTATTCAGGATCTGGAGGCTGCTATTCACTCTCCCATTTCTTTCCAGCCACATAATTGCTAACGTACAGCTGCAGTAGAGATCCCAATAAATTTTATACCTCTTTCATCCAAAATGTAATACAAACAAAGAATGAAGCTCAGTTTTCACAAATACCTATATTCAACTTTATTTTACTTTGTTTGTATCAATATTTTGTTTTGTTTTGTTTTTTCTTTAACCTATGAAAATGTTTGTGGAAAGCAGAAAAAGGGTCTGTGAATAGGATCAAATTCTTTAACAAAGTATGACATAGAGTTCTGCTCCTCTCTATTTGCTTACTCTTTGCTCTTCACTGCTTTGGTCCCCTTCTAAAGGTTAGGAAGGCTGCTCTGGCCACAGTGTCCTGCCAGTGTGTGACAAGTTCAGGCGCTGTCCCTCTGGGCACTTGGCTGGAGCAGATTCTCTTTGTAGCAGCCCTGATTTTGATGGCAAAGTATTAACTGTTCTGTTGAGGGAGGGGAGGAGAGATCAGAGCACGAGTTAGGCCAGCTGCCAGGCACACTAAAATTACTCCTGTAACTACTCCAATATGTGTACCAGAATTTAGGGACTCCGATATATTCAGACAGAACAGTTTTACACAAAGGGTAGTTGAAATACAGTCTGGAACAAACTGCCGAAGTCAGCAGTAGAAGCAAATAGTGTAAATCAGCTCAAGGAGGAGTTTTTGAAGAAGGCAGGGGAAGAGCACAGAGCTACTAGCTACAAGTTCAAGTTTCAGATGATGAAACACAGATTGATTTGTATTTCCTGAGGTTATGAGGGCAGGTCTTCATGGACCATATCATCCTCTTTGGGCTGTTAAATGTTTGGATGTACTTTTGTGCTGTGTTTCATCCTTATTCAGTTTGGAGTGATGCGTTCTCCCCCCCTCCCCCCAACACTCTCTTGCTTGTACAGTCTCTTTAGATAAGGTCCTGCAGAGGGGAGTGCATAGCACAGAACCCTGTTTCCTCTCATCTTGCTGAACTTCACCAAAGTCAGTGTAATCATTTAGTAAAAGTGGTGCAATCAACAGCACTTTTCAGCTTCTAGGCTGAAATAATAAATATATATATTATATACATTATATATATTATATATAATATAAATTTCCCTGCATTGTGTTGTTTCCTGGGATGGGCCCTCAGACCACGAGAACATATTTATGTCTACACTGTGATGGTAAAGAAATTTTGATTATGAACTCAAACACATAACTGTTTCAGCTTTTCAGGAAATCAAATGTGGAAGTGTTTTAGCTTTTCAGGGTACCATTAATCTCAGAGCTGTCATGCTGATATGGTGAAAGATGCACATTGCAGGTGGGAACAGAACAGAAAGAAGGGGAGAGCAGATCCTCTTTACTGCTCTTCGTTGGTGAGCCTGAAATTTGTCCTCGTGACCAGTGATGTGTTGTTCTTGAGAAGAGAAACACTGTCATAAAACCTCTTGGGTTTTGTTGTTGTTGGGGTATTTTTAATATCAGGCAGTCTATAAACATAATTGTGCATGTAACAGAGTCCCTTTGGCCTCTCCCACACTTGTGACCCACTCACACCTCTCTTCTGGGAGTCTTGAGCTGCCTCCCTTGGGCCTCCAGGAGTCCTTCTTGTGAAAGGCTTGGGGACAGCAGCCATGGGCTTGGTTCTGAAAGGTGCTGTCTCCATAAACTTTACCATATCAACATAACTTGAAATTTTTCCACAGCTTGGCTGGATAGATTTTGCCTTGAATTTTACCCAGACTGTTTGTTTTTTTTTTTTTCATAGATCCACATCTTAAATTGCCATTACTAATGTTACATGAGAAAAGAGTGTTTTATCTTATCACAGGCCTCAGTTTCTAAGTCATAGATTGTAGTTGGTGACTCGTTTGTGTAATGTTTTCAGTACAAAAGTTTCAAATGCACAAGTTTTCCCTTGTTTTCTGATTATCTTTGATTGAGGCTCTCATAAATGAAACACAAATGTCTTTTCTTTATTTTGATGCAAGAACCAAAAATACAGATTATTTTACTGAGTACTTTACTTGAGTTCCTTGTTTAACATAACATTTATTTTCACTGGAATTCGAGTATTTACAATACCTTCTGACTCAGCATAACATTAAAAAGTTCTCTTTGTTAGTTTATTGCCATACCTCTTGGGGTGCAGAAAGGGCATAAAATACCTCTTAATGATCCCCACTTCCTGCATTTACATCCCTGTTGGAAGTCAGACATGTAGTTTCATAACAAAAAAAAACAACAAAAAAACACAAACAAAATAAAACCCCAAAAACCAAAACCAATTAACTGGACTTTGTGAATGACCACACAAGACTTGGTTCTTGCTTCACAGAAATTCATAACCTGTGCTGGCACAATCACTGCTCTCTGCTTCACAGCCCTAGATGTGCTGGTATTGTGTTTAAAGCCCAACAGAGCAGTAGCAGCAAGACAGAGCTGCCCTTACAGGGATGCAGCAGCCAGATGATTGGATCCCATTTCCCACAGGTTTCTAAGTCTGCAACTGAAAATGCCTTGTAACTCTATTAGGAAAGACCTCCGTGATCAATAGAAGCAACAAGGCCACACAAGTACGTCTCGAAGCACGATGGAAATTGCACATCCTGTGGTGCTCAGGGGACTTAATATTTTTCAGTGATTTTTTCACCCCATCCCTTGCCCTTGTTTACAGAGCAGTTGGTCTGTCTCACGCAGTTTTATGTGGAGTGTAATCGGATTTATTCATTACCCTATTTTACTCAAAAAAACCCCCAGTTCTGTGCATTTCCTAATATTTAAGGTAATATGGATTATTTTTTACAAAAGTTCTCTTTAGTTTTTTAAAGATTGGTTGATATTTTGAAGAGACATTATGCAGTTTGAAAGAGAGGGTGCCTGCACTGGTGAGACAAGAGGGCAGCAGTCCCTCACCCATCTCTCTTGTTTGAGACAGGAGGCCCAAGGTCAGCAGCCAGACTGTGGTGGACCATGGATGGCATGTGGGAATCACAAACCACAAGCTGGCAGGTCACTCCCCCCAGATGTTCTGGAGGTGGATATGAGATGATGTGGGATAGATCTAAGCTCTGAAGTTTTCTCATGGCAATTTTTTTTTCTCAGCAATTTTTAGAACGATCTCATTTTAATGAAAACTAAGAGACTACTTGTTCTTTTATGTAATTATTTTTAATTTGCTGTAATGCACACAATACAATATCTTGTTTAAAACTTTTCTTTTTTAATGTGAGGAAAACAAAACCCTTGCTGTGAGGTGTGCAGGGAGTCTTTTATAGACAGTGTATTTAGCTCAGAGCAAATGAAAAAATAACTACTTGACTAGGTTAGCTTTGGGTGCCCTGAGGCTCTTTGAGATTAGTTTTAGATTCATATGCTATGGTCACTCATTGACCAAGCTGCTTCAACCCTTATACATATCCAGCAAAGATCATTTCCCTCAGGCATGGTTTTCTTTCAATCATATTTAGCAAAACCATTAAACACACTTGGGGCTTGTACTGAAGAGAGAAACAACTTCATATGTTCATAATTCCAAACAACTTTCTTCTTCAGGTAGTTGAAAATATTTGGTTAGGTCTCGGTTTTTCAAGACTTTAGTTTGGTGCTCCCTAAAAAGGTTCTGTACAACTTCCCCCATAATTAAATTGCTCCTGCATTATTCCTGATAATTTTATTCAAAATTTTTGAAGATGCTTTATTCCTGAGCAAACACAAAATGAAATATTTCCTACTTTTATTTCCAAGAGTGTTTGACAGTTGGTTCAACAGTGGGATGGGAAACAAATGCTACATTGATTGCTTTTCATCTTTTTAAGGGCCCTTACTTGAGGGGCCAAATTTTGTTTTTCAACAAATCCCAAAACCATAAGGTTTTCAGCTTTGATGTTTCTTTAAAGAAAGCTCTTAACACACCTTCCCCCCCGTTCCCCCATAGGTTTAGAGCAGATGAGCATCCACGAGAGTCTCCACAGAGAAAGGGTGTGGAGCAGAGTAGTTGGGTCCCTCCAGCTCTGGCATTTGGCTGTGCCAGGTTTCTGATCCCCCCCAGAGTTTCCTTCATGTGCAGAGCCATATTGGCTCCAGTTCAGGGAAATTCAACACAGGAAGGGTAAGTGTTCACACAAGAATGCTATATGTAGGGCTTGTTACTGGACCCTAAATTTGGATTTGGGAAGCATTCCCAGATGGCCCATAAAGTTGAGTATTTTTGGTTCTTAATTGAGAAAGATTCACATTAAATCCTCTTTATTAAACATGGATTTATAGGAAATGCTCTTCATTTGAACAGTGTGGCTTTGAACAGAGTAAAAATGCATGTGAGAAGGAGGTGTAGTGGTATTTTGTGTGCCATATGTGGGTGTATTTCCCTGTGTACAGAGTTATTGTTTGTGGGAGAACAGTGGGGAATTCTTTTTCCTCTCATAGTTATCTGTTTTGGGTGGGTGTCTAGGAAAGAATTATCTCCCAAATTATCCGAGAAGTAAATTATGCTCTCCTTTCAAGATTTGTTTTAATACAAATGCTGTGCCTGACAGGTTTCACTTAGGAGTTCAGACTCACCCCTGCACTTTGACTACTCAGAGCAGAAATCTCTGGTGACACTCCCTCTGCACAGCCTGGCCGGATTTTACTGGAACTCTCTTGGACCTTTAACACCTGCAGGCACGAGCACACATTCTCTTCTGCTGCCACCCCCTTCTTCCTCTGGGTGGAGATCATCTGAACTGCTTAAAGCTTTTGACTTAATTCCTTTTCTAAAAGGAGTGAAATTGCTTAGATTTATAATCAATATGCCATCATAACTTACATCTGTAAGCGACTCTACAGTCAGATTTAGAACTTTTACAGATCTCTTAGTATGACCCACATTTGTGTGGGAATTGTAATCTATACAATATCCATTGTATCCATACAATATTTTATGTAATCATACATCTATGGTTACTGCAGGTGTTTATGGTCTTGTGCACGTGGCTGTAAACATGAGGTTAAGAATTTCTTCTTTGAGGTGGAACCAAAATGAGTGGCTATCTGAACAGTTATTTAGTTCCACATTTTTTCATTTTTTGCAACTATCTTGATATTCATCAAACTATGAAAATTCAGAATGAAAGGTAAATTTTAGACCTAATTTTTGCTAAGTCTCATGGAAAATGCCCATTCCAGGAGAGTAATATTAGGTTTTAAAACTCCTATTTCCGATTGTTTCCTATCTTTTAAAATTAATATTGGGGTTTAAAACAACAGGTTGGCCTTTTCTTAACTTCTAATCTTGCTTCATGTACTGCTGTTCTGGACAAAAGAGGGACTGGACCAGGTTTTGGGAAGTGTAACTGCTTTTTGGATATTTCCTTCTCTCACTGTGTCAGAGTAACCAAGTTGTTCCTTTGTCAAGGTTTGTTGAGCAGTTGCCTAAGATCAGAGTCTATGTGTTAGAATTACTGACTACACTGCAGTTTTAAGGCCTCTAATTTTAGTCTTCTATTATTCCTCTTTTCAATTGTGCATCTTGTCATCTTCAGTTATTAGAAATTCTAAATTTCAGCAATGAAAATGCTAAACTATCTCTTCTGGTAGTTTTTCATTAATGTTTTGTGATTTAATATTTCATTGTGTGTAGAAGTCATGAGACATTATAGTGTGAAAAGTACTGTATAAGTTTTATTGTATTGTTTACAGCACTTAAATCCTGATGATTTTACAGCAGTGAAAATTAGAGATATTTTTTCTGACAGGTAAAATAATTAGGAGGTTAGGTGAAAGTGAATACAGTTTGTGTGTTTGATCATGCAGAATATCAGAATTTTTGAACTCTAATTTCATTTCTTTCCTGTTAGAAAAACATATTTTTCAGAATTTCATCCTTTTAACTATAAATTCGGTCTTATTTTCTGGAATTTCCATGGTATGCATGGTCGGCTACAGCAAGCATATTGTCTCTGGGTACCCTCCATATCTTCTGAAAATATTAAATGTTTCAGAGAGACTGAGAAGAAAACTCAAAGTGAAGGTAATGCCCTAATTGCTCCTTACATGTGCACCTGAAATAAGTAACTGAAAATGTCTTAAGGTTTGAATTTTTAAAGTGACAAAGCTTAGTTCTGCTTAGTGATGTGATGACCCTGTGACAGCATCTTTGCCTCCACACCACTGCACTCATTTTGTGTTTTCCAAAGGCAGAAGACAGATCCTGGAGTCCTTTTTTTGCCCACCAGGTACAATATAACAGGATTTAAATCACTGACAGGCATTTCCTGATGATTCTTGTACTTCCAGTTTGTAAACTGGCAACACTTCTACCCTGAAAATCTTTTTGTGTTGTTGTTGTTGTTTTTTTTTTTTCTTTGGTTTTTTTTTTTTTTTAATGGAAAGCTGCTTTTGTTGTAGATCCCTGGTCTCATATCTGAACAGGCTCCTGGTCTCCCCCAGCACCACTGGTGGTCAGTAGAGGAAAGAGCTCCTGCAGAAAATAACTGGGAGAACCTGCATTCAGATCCTGCTCTGTAGCATCTGCAAGAAGATCTTTCTCTCCACTCACTTCAGTCTAGAAACCAACTGAGCCAGCCATGTGCACAAAGTTGAGCTCTCTGAAGGTTCTGTTCATGTTTCATGATCATTGACCTCAAAATTGTTGTTTAGTGAACTTTCCTCAGAAAAAGTATTGACCCAAATTTCATTTAAAACTTAACATGGAGATACTCAATGAATGTCTGTGTTGAATAGAGTCCAGGCAAAATTTTTCCCTTAGTGTTTGTGTGAAACAGGAATCTGAATTCAGTCACATCTGAACTTTGGACTTGTAGAAATTAGCAGAAGGAATAATCCCATGGTATGGAATAATTTTTGATGTTCCCTGTAATTAAAATAGTTCTGCATTGCATTCAGACAAAAACTCAGCTTTGGCAGTGTGGTGAAACATTAGAGAATTCTCCTCAAATTAGTTACAGAAATTGAATGACAGGACAAATTAAGAAGAGGCAGGAGGGGGTGAAATATTTTATTTTAAAAATATTCCATGAAGATAAACATGCAGTAAATTAGCAAGTGTGTCTTCTTAGTTATTCATGGAAACACGTTTGGAAAAAAAACCAAAAACATGGGGTTGGTTTGTTTATTATTTGGCAGAATTTTCCAGTGTTTTGTCAGCTTCCCACAGGCTGCTGTGCATGGAGCTCCTTGGGAGGATCACCAGAAGGCTTTGAGAAACCCTTCAGAAATGATGAATCAGACATGGAAGATGAGAATGACAGAGCAAGGCAATGAGCTCAAATTGGGCATCCCTTCTGCAAACCTTTCCACCCCAAAGGCATAATTTTGAGCAGTCACATGGATGAAGTGAGAAAATTATAGAGATCCATGGGTCTACCTGCACACTGTCCTGGATACTTCAAAAGCTGCAGTTAAAAGTATAAGCCCAACTTCCTCTGCATTTACAGCAGGTGGTATTAATTTATGTCATTTAGATTAATAGCAGTTGTTGTTCAACAATAGCTGTTGATAAACTAGCATTGGTTTAACAATATGCAAAAAACTGCATCTAAGCTTGGCGGGGGGGAGGCAGGGAAAGCAGCCAAGGGCTCCACCCAGATATAGATATGTGTGTATGTTTATATATCTGTGTGTATGTATATAAAAATTCCTTTGTCCATGCACAGAAATGATAACTTCAGTATGTTTATTGGGAGTAGCAGAAAAACCAGCTACTTGCAAATTCAGTGAGACAAGGAACACCAGATTGGATCTGCATTTTTTTTTTAATGTTGCTTCCAACCACAATGTAAGTGTTAGAAGGAGGGGGAAGCTTTTCTTTTTTGGAAATATATTGGGTTTTATTGCAATAAATACGTCTGGCTCAAAGACATCCCTAGTTAAACGTGGTAATCTGTGAGTGGTAGGGCATGTGCTGGCAGAAGAGAGCAGAGCTGTGAAAAGGATCTGTCCTTAGGACCTGTCTATCTTTTTGTTCATAATAAAAGCAAGAGAAAAAAAAAAAAAAGGCAGTGTTATCAGTACACTTCTGCAAGTGAATTAGCTAGCACAGATTTGATAAAGCTTATAAACCCTCTAGAGCAATCGTGACAGTTTGCTGGCTTGGGCTTTGTCTGCTGCCAGTTACTCCTTGCTAGTGGCACTCTTTATTTATGCTTCAGTACCACGTTATCCTCTGGGCTTCAAACAGAAGGGACCTGTCTGTAAGTGTTTTGGTTGTGGTGTTAAAAAATAAGAGTGCAGCAAAACACATGCAACAGTGCCCAAGCTCTGTTTCAGCCAGTTTCCCTTCCCGTGGTGTCGCTTCCCCGTGACTGTTCCGTGCACAGAGCGTGGCTGAGGTGGTGTATGTCTGCCTTCCACTAGAGAGTGTCACAGAGTTATTTCAATGAATGACAAAAGCCAAATGGATGCATTATCTGCTTTGTTGTAGGTAAAATGCAAAGTAGTGTGACCTCAGGAAAAGGAGATAGCTGTGCCTGCCAATATGTTTTCCATTTTCTAACCAGTGCCATTTATTCTTCAATCTGCAGCTAAAAGTGTACACAATGCAGGAGGGGGCCACATTTTCATGCACACCAGGGTTTTTTTTTCTTTTGTCCATTTGAAAACATGTACACCTTAATGTTATTGTAAATATACCATCTGACACCTTTTGCTCTCCTTTGTACTCAAATTAAATTTGTACTTCAAAATGGTAGCATAATTCTGGGGTTCATTATCACATGCATATTCCTAGAAGAAGGCATTGGCAGGCAGAGCTTAGATTTTGGATCAGCCTATGTAAAATTCTACACATGGGAGTCTTGGAAAAAAAAGTTGCAGTCCATTAGCAAATTCTCATATCTGGACTGAAGATGTATGTGCATAAGTAGAGAAATTGAAAAATGGTGTTAAGTAGTCAGAAAGCCTCCAAAGGGAGATCTGGACAAGAAGCTACAGTAATAGCAGTAGATGGCTGTTATTATAGAAAGAAAAACTCAAAAGTGAGGACAATAGTAACACTCCAAATGCATAAAGTAATTTCTTCAGCCTCTGAAATTTCATGTGGAAATGCAAACACTGAAAATATTGTTTTTCAGGTGAGTCATATCACTGAATAACACCTGTTCCTTTTTCTAAATGGAGGATTATCCATGATGATACTTCATTTAAAATAATGAATCAAAAAAACTGAGTACTTTGCTGACCACTGCAGTGCTTAAATTGGGGTTTAACCATCAAAAGCATTTTAGGTGAACTTTCCTGTCCCTGAATTCCAGCAAACTCTGAAATTTATTTGTTTTCTGATATAGAGGGCTGATCCCTCTTCCATGTTTGTGGTGCATGGTCAACACCTGTGTTTGGTGTACACTGTTTTCATTCTGCTTTAGTGAATGTGACACCTCAGGTGATGCCAGCTGGGACTGTCCTTTAATGCCAACCTGACCCCACCTCTGGGAACATACAGATACCTCAGCAGGCACACCTTTATACCCAAGTAACTTCCAGGTTATAGGAAGAATTTGGTTATAGGAAGGCTCTGGAAAAGTCAAAGACAGAAGAAGCAGGGCCAGTCAGGCTGGAAAGCTTCACTTCCTTACCCTAAAGGGGTGAATTGGACCTGAGCACTCCTCGGTGGTACCGGTGGGTAACAGACCACAGATAAAGGGCTCTCAAAGACCTGAGTGCAGGGCAATAAAAAGGGTTTTCTCTTGAAAATAAAACTGAGCAAGGAGTACAGCGTGAGCAGTTATGCCAGTGAGAAACTGTGAGGTCCTGAGAGTAAAAGATCCTGAGATACATCTTGGTAAGGAATATACTTATCTTTGAATGTCTCGGTCTTGGTTCTTAAAAACTTCCAGTTTGGTTTATCTATTTAAATACCTCTGCATTTCCACCCTTCCCTAATGGAAAGAAGAAATACAAGTAATATAATAAAATCTATTTGATTTTGTTAAAATGAGCTTGACCTGCTTCTGCACTGGAAACTTGAGTGTGTAAAATTGATTTGGCGGAGTCATGTGTTGAAGTCAAGGAGGGATTTTCCCATCATTGCCTGATATTCATTGCTAAATGAAGGGAAATGTACAGCTGTGGAAAACTAAAACAACACCTGAAAGAATCTACCCACCCCCAACAAGCAGGTTTTAAGTACAGAGGTGTGGATAATAATAAATAACAAAAAGAATCCCCATGTTGCTGACCTGAGCAGACACTGCTCTTCCAGTGGCAGCAGGAGATGCAACTCCTCAGTCCAGCGTTTGCTCCTCAAGCCACCCAACCTTCTAGGCACCTTCTAGGGTACCTGCTAGTGAAGATTAAGATTTGCCAATGTAGATTTTTTTCTAAAAAGAAAGAAAGAAAGTCTATGGGTGAGCTTTGAAAAGAAAATATTTATGAAATTTCTTTACTCTGTTTTCTAGAACATTTTGGGGCATCAGCACAACCACAGTTACAGGAGGAGGGAGAAGGGGTTTCTGTGGCTCAGCAGGAAGGTGTGAGTAGCTATCTTTTTATCTCAGTTTACCCTTTATAGTTAGACTTGAAACCATCTTTTTTGATCTACATAGAATGTTTAATTAATGTGTGAGGGCTGTTTGACCCTTTGTAAGGAATTTATGAAAGCAGTTATATTTATTAATAACCAGGTGGCTGTTTTTCACTTTGTCTTCTCATAAATAGTACCTCAAAGAAAAAAAAAAAAGTAAGTAGAAATGTTTTTAGGAGCTTTTTGATAAGAACTGATACCTCATTACTGAACTGCAGTAACTTTGAAGGATAGCCTATACAGCCATATTATGTGCACTTTATTGCATGAGGGATTTCTAACAGTCAACAGAAGTTCCTTCTTGAGGATCTGAAGGGAGTGTGATCTAACTCTTTCAAGTTAATCATGAACCACAGAGCAAGCACTGAGTAAACTGATAGCATAAATTGAAAGGTCACAGCCTGTATTGAGAGAGGCTGTGGTATTTTCCTCTTAAAAGAGACATGACAATTCATTTTGATCTCTGTCATGGAGGTACAGAGGGCTGGAGGGGAGATTGCACTCAGCTGGAGCTCAGCAAAGAAGACTGGGAGCCTCACCCTGTGCTCATCATGCTCTCACCACCCCTGTGCCCCTCAGAGCAGAGAGCAAATTCAGTCTCAGGCTGTGTCACAGCTCTGTGTTCATCCCTTTTCTTTGGCTGCAACGCATTGAGTCCTTGATGGTTTCACTTTGGTGTGCACCACAGTGGATTTGAGGGGCACTCTGTGAGGAAAAGGCTGCAGAAATGTCTTTATTTTACTTTAGATTTCTCACTGGATCACAGGATACCTTTGGCTTTGCACTCAGTGAAACGTGTACTTATCTGTCATGCCTACAACTGATGGGGCAGTGGAAAACAGAGCACAGAAATTTTAATATACAAAATATATTAGAATTTGATCTACTAGCAGAATGTGCAAGTTAGGAAGAGTATGTCTGTGTCAGGATGAGATGGTTATCGAAAAATAATAGAATTTGTGTTTCAGTATGAGAAAACTGTAAAGGTTTAAAGCCAGAATGTGTGTTTACATCCTTGTTTTTTCTCCTTTTCCCCTGAAATATCTCTTCAAGCCAGGCATTGCATATCTTCCAGCCATTAGAGCTACTAGTTTAAACAGGAATAGATATGTAGGAGCATATTCATGCTGTACACTCCAGGGCAGGTGAACACTAAATTTACCTCCAAGTGCTTTAAATGTCAAACAAGATTAACCATCTGCTAACCCATCTAAAAATTCACTAGAAGTTCTGCTCCCTGGCATAATAGACAAGGTAACCCCTTTGCTGCCTGGGTGTTGTCCAGCAGATGGTCAGCAAAAACAAACCAGTGCTGGATGATGGGACCATTTTACATGAAGTAATAATGTTTTCCTGGATGAACAGCAAACATTGCCCAAAGAATCCCACAGAAGAATCACCACGTGGTTTAAAGAAGTTAATGGTCAGGCACTAATGTACTCACTCCTGTATTTAGATGGAGAAAACCGTGATATGTGTGTTTAAAGACCCGAAATGTTGCTAGCTGTGTTTCAGAAATGAAGGTAAGAGCAAACTGTGATAACAGAAATTCTGCTCCACAATTAGAAAAGAAGCAAAAGGAAGGGAGGGATATTCCTGTTTCCACATACAAGAAGAATACTTTGAGTGTAGCACAGTTCTACTTGGTTCCTCAGCTTCAGGAGCTGAGCTGTAATTCCAGATTTATAGCAGTAGCCAACAAGAGAAGGAAATGAACATCGCAAAAGGATGCAAATGTCTGTAGAAGAATATTTGAAGAAGGGACACCCTTTATAAATAAGCTTTGAAACTTTGACAGAGAAGTCAAATTAATTAGATTTTCATGAGACAAAACAAAGAATATGTTTATTGAGATTTGTCTCAGAGCCCTGTGAGAAACTTGAATTGGAACCCATATTAAAGAAGCCATCTGGGAATATCCTGCGAAAGACATCACTATATAAAGAAATGGTATTGTTGCCATTGGCCTTAGAAGGGTCTCATCACACACGACCTTGGGATCGAGGTAACATCCTGGAAAAAGAGCTGTTATTACTGCCTACTTAAAATATAAGCAGGTGCCAGTAGTATTTTCTTAACACAGTCTTTTATCTCAGCCCTTGACGATAGGTATGTTTTGGAGAAGCATAAAAGCTTGAATTCAGAAAGAAAAAAAATTATCCAAATATTGACCAGGACAGCTAGATACTTTAAAATTGCAGGAAGGGGAACCACGTAGGAAAGTGGAGCTGCACAGAGGGCAGGGCTGGAGGTGTTTCAGGGCAGGGGAAGGTGAGGAGCCCTGGACTGGGCGGGTCGTGCCTGAGGGCTCTGTGCCCGGGGGAGAACTGCGTTATTCAGCCAAATATTCCAACTCAGGGAGAGATTTCCCACCCTGCATCCAAACAAAATGAAGTCAGCTTTGACTCTGCAAAATGTCGATGAATTCTTCAGAGTAAATCAGCCCTGTCAGTCTGATGCGGAACTGTCACTTACTTGTGACATAATATAATATGAAATGATATTGAACAACATGCGTTTGGCACTAAATTGTTAGCGGGTTTTAGCTTTGACAGCAGCAAGTTTATTGCTTTAATCCCAAGGTCTTTTAACCCTCTTTGACATAAATTGAGGTTGGCTTTTGTGAGAAAACTCCACTTCACTCTCTCTTCCTTTACCTAAAACTGCTTTTAACAATTTATGCTCATACATCAGACACTCATTTTGAGTGACAAAAAGAAAAAAGATCTATTAGAATAGAAGGAAAAAACGGTCAATTTAGGTTAAGCAGTGTACGTCTCTTTTGGTAGGCATGTCACAGCTTTCTTCAGGTGAATGTGAATTTTAAGTTGTAATAATGTATTGCTGTAGCAAAATAAAACAAATCTGTGACAAGAAGAGAGAATAAGTATTGCAGGAGAAAGGCTGGTAATCTGCACAAGACTATTCTGCCTTTTTTTAATGCAATTTAATTTATTGCTAAGATGGGTCCATTCTGAAACTTTTCTCATAAGATCAAAGGATTTTCTTTTTGCAGACACTGTAGAGAGAGTACTTTAGTGAGGGTCACGTGCAGAAATGCAGATGTATGGAACAGATACTAGGTACACACAGTTTTGCTGAATAGTATAGCTGGCTGATAGCACATAATTTAATATTTCTCCTTTTTGAGACACCTTGTTTTGTTTGATAAGTAAGTGCACGTTGTCATCAGTGCTCTGATATTCCCGTCACAGAAATGCATCATATATGAACTCTAACATCAATAACACAGGACAGTTTTATCACCCTTGTTTTTCTACTCTCAATTACTGTATGATGCTCGTAGTGTTGCTTTGAAATAATTTCTTTATTGCATTTAAAGCTCAGCTGAATCTGCCCTTGAACTGTTTAATAATAGAGAATGAACACATTCTCAGCATATTTGCAAATTATTTTTTATGTTTTCTTTGTTCCCTCTTACAGTTTATTATTGATATACCATCATTTTTACAGAAGAGAAAAGGAAAATATTAGACAAAAGAAAACTTGTGTTTCTCTCCAACTGTGAGTGGTAAGTTTGTATAAATTGCATTTTTTGTCTGTTCTAAAAATCACATTTTGCTGTTTCTCTTATTTTATCCAATTTTTTTCTTATTTATGCTGTTTTACTATTATTATCTATAACTTTGTCATAGCAATTCTGCTCCTGGCTAATGCTTGGGCAAGAACACAAACAAGTTGTTCTATAAGCATAAAAAATTATCCAGTCAGTGATCTATAGATTTGTGTCTTGTCTCTTTTGCAGCCCTGCCCATGGCAATAACCTCATTCCCTGCTTGGCTTTTGGTGTCCCCTCCACTCCAACACCTTCAACTCCCTCTCTCCTCCCCATCTTCCAACTCTTGTGCCATAAAATCCTTGGGCATCTAGAGCTGACTGCAGTGCACTGCTCCTATTCGCACTTATGTTCCTCACAGGCTGAAAGCAAAATGAATAAATAAACTTTACTGGATTTTTATGCTGGGAACTGCATCCTCCAAATCAGGAAAATATGAAAATAAGGAAATGTTTCTAGACCTTCTATGACAGTGTTATTTTGCTTCCTAGTTATGCTATATAGAAATGATCATAATCTCTCTATGGATCATAATCTATAACTTTCTGTACCCTAAAGATACGTCAATTGCTGTGTTATATCCCAAGTATATCTTTCTATATGTTAAAAAGTCAAAGTAGTATTAATTTGGATGGTTATCCACATTTTTCCAGCCACACCATCTGACTTTTTTCTTCATCCTTCTCCTTATGTGTCCTTTGGTTTGAAAGCAGGATGTGCCAAGCTGCTGATGCAAATCTCGACTTCTCCAAAAACCAAGGGCAGTAATTTCATAATCAGGATTTGACCCTGCAGATTGGCTGCACCTGCTGGAGCAGAACAAAATGCCTCCACCAGGTGTTTCCTATTGATAGGTCCTGCTCCACCAGAGTGCTCAGATTCTTTAAGCATTTGGTACTGGCAGCCCTTGCACTTTCCCTCCTCCCGTTACAGCTGTAAGTATAAATTCCACAACATTTCCAAATCCTGACAGAATGAAACTTGGGGAATTGGGAAAATGGGGTTAGTGTATGAATTGTGATCTTGTCCATGCAATAAAAAGCACTATCAGCGGGCATTCAGCAGCTGAACTACCCTCATGTTGTTTGTATTTTTATGGACACTGTTATAACAATAGTCAAGTATGATTTAACTTTAAAAGGGATGCTGTAGCATTGTTCAAGTCCAGAGCTGCCATAATCTTTTGTGATAAATCTTTTGGATTTTATCTAGCTTTTAAAAAGGAAGGCAACATGAAGAATTAGTAATGGAACACACAGAGGCTGCCTTTAAAATTACTTGCCAATCCATCCTGTTTATTTGGGTTTGCATATATGCAAACTTTTCTGGGTGTGGTATTTTTGCTCTTTGTGTTCTCCTACACTGCATCCAACAGGCATCCCTGATAGAATGCAGAGATCACCTTGGAACCTAATTCCTACAAATACCTGTGTATACAATCCTGAGGTTTCTTTTGCTTATGCATTTCAGCAGCAAAATTTCGTTCTAACTATTATGATTATTATCATTGTTACAGATACATTTGCTTTTAAAAACTGATATGAAATAATTAAGGTAACTCTTGTTTTTAAACATTAAATGTATTCAAAATCAATATCTTGTTTTGATGCTAGATGCTTTCGTGGTGCAGAGCAGGAGATGGAGAATGTTTTGGCCATTGGCACTAATTCTGTATGAGGCTATGGCTGACTTGCTTAGATTTTCTCAATCTTTTTGCTATCTGTAATTTCCTGCCTCTTGTTTGGTTTATTTCATTTATGTTTGCAAACTATTTTTGGGTACTTACATGCAAAGTGCTGAATAAGTATTGCTATTTGTTGCTAGGTCTGAAAGTGGACATTTGCTGTGACTGTCACAGAGGTAACACATTTAATGATTTTCAGGTTTTATAAATAAATAATCCACGTGGATGGATATTTGGGGATAGCTGTGCAAGTAAATAATTTAACTCAGCACAAAGAGGGTCTTGTGGCTAAAATGTTTAATGGGAACCTTAGAAGTTTTACTATGCAGCACAGGACAGTGAAATTGCAAGTATAAAACATACCCCGACTCCCCATTTCTCAGCATTCCTGTCTTAGAAAAAAGCTCTAAGCAAGAGCAAAAGATTCTTCATTCCTTCAAGGCATTCCCTGAGGGCTTGCCTGCCCTAAATAATTATACAGCCTTAAAACAGTTGTCAGCCACCGCAGTCAGGACTGCTCCCTCTCCCGATTTTATTGGGAATGCTGCGATAGCTGCTGCCTGTCTTGGAGCCCGGCCTTCGGAGTCGTGACCCTGGGAGAGGCTCTGAGCCCTCCTTGCTAAATGGGGGGAAGTTTCAGGCTCCTTGTTAGCAGAAGTTTGAAAACATAGAGTGAAAGGAATCCTGCTAGTAGGGGGAGAAGTCTGTGGCTGTGTGCTGGACACAGTGCTGGGTAGGGAATGTCACCAGAACCCTTTTTCACCTGTCTTGTCCCTTGTCCATTGTTGGTCCAGCTACAGGAGCTGCTGCCTCTCAGTGCTCCCCATCCTGTGAGTGGGATGGGGGAGTTGGTATAGGGACCCACCTGGTCCAGATCTGCCCTGCCCTCGAAGGAGCTCCTGTTCCTTTATTCAGTGTGGTCTGTGCTACTAAAAATGGGACCTAAGGTTGTACAGGAACTGTTTAAACCTGTGGTAAACAATACAAGTAGCCATAACTCCACTTAGCTGTATTCCCTGGGTATAACTAGGACTATCTAATTTGGAGATATACCTGATAGACTGTCAGGACTGGATGCTGAATTATTCTAATTAAAATGTGTTTCTGGTTCAACTTTCCAGTTAGAAGAGCTTCAAAAGGGGGAAAATTCCCAACAAAACATTGCTCTTACTTTTTGGTAATGCTTTGGTCATTGCTGGGTCTTGATTCCTTCTCTTCCAACTTCTCCACCATGACTGCCTTGCTCAGGAAGAGAAAAACAAAAAGGCCAATGAAACAAAGAATGGAATTGTTCTGCTTTTTTCTTTTACTGGGCTGCCTTTTGCTTCTGTATCTCTGAGGTTAAGGAGTGAGAATTATATCTGAAACTTAAGTTAAACCTATCCTTCTCTTTTCCTTCTTCCTCCTTGGCTGCTTATCTTGAGCTGGAAAATTGCTCCAGTGCAATTGGAAGGTTATGGATTTTTGATTTTTGGTTTTAGGGAATTATTATACCTCATGTTTATCCTGGAATTTTATTCAATATGCTACTTAGGCTGGAAACTAAGGCTTGTTTCCATAGGCAATTTCAAGTAGGTAGACAGCAAAAATTTATAAAATTGATAAATGTTATTTCTAACCAGAGGATCTTGGGGAGGGTGATAAAGTGAGGGGCAGGGATTGTTGCTTTTATTTCTAATCCAGGAATAATTAATACTTTTAATCCTAATCCTATTTTTTAAAGAAAAGCTTCCAATTGAAAAAGTAATTGTTCCAGTATGTTAATTCCAAGCTAAAAGTGAAAACATCCTGTAAGGTCTCCAATTCCCCTTGTCTTCAGCTGTACAGTCATGGATAGACCCGACTCCAAGTGGACAACATTGTTACAGTTTGGAGCTCTGCCCCTCAGTGTGGGAATTCACTTAGTGCATGGGTGATTTGGATGAGTCTCGTTTTTCCTTTTGTTAATAAAATAAAAAGAACAAAGCACACTTAGGAATGCCCTGTTTCATCTAGAGGAACTCAGTCATTAGCACAATGTCACAATCAGCAAACAATATCAGAGCTGAAAACCAACAAAAAGGCAGCATGAAAAAAGGTGACAAGAGAGGAGGAGACAGAAGTATTAAAAAGTATTGTAGATAAAGAACTGTTGACTGCTACTCTTGTAAATATTTCAAAATATAGATCCAATGTTTTATGGGTCACTAAAACTACTGTAAATACACCAGCTGAATCCCAAATACATCATTCTCAATCCCAGCAGAGACAAAACAATGCAGCTATAATATCCCCTTCATCATCCCTTGCGGACTTGGGTTTAGCTGCAGAGCAAAATGACTGGAGCCTACATAGGAAACATTCAAACATAGGAAAGGAAAAGAAACCTGAGCCTGTCCTACTGTCCAATTTTCTATGGATATAGAGTGTAGTACAGCAGGAGGCCCCCAGGAGCTTGAACTTCTTTTTATTTGTTCCTGGTTCAGCTGTAAAAACCAATCAAGTTTTTCTGAGTGTCTTGGACGCTATCTTCCTGTCTTATTCTACCTGCAGATTCAGAAGAAATTATTCCTCAGGTCTGTACTAAATCTCTTTTAAAAGCCTTTTCATATTCATCCACAGAGGGTAGGCTCTCAAACACTGATGGATCCCACCCCTTACTGGGTCCAGTGAATGGAATGTGTAGTGCTGCAGAGACAAAAGAAAAGTCAGGTGTCTCTGGAAAGGAAGGACACTTGCTGGAATTTTATAGACAGGCCTAAGATTGTGCTGTAGGTTTGTGACTCTGTATCATAAATTAATAATTGTACTATTTATTATTATTATTATTATTATTATTATTATTATTATTATTATTATTATTATTATTATTATTATTATTATTATTATTATTATTATTATTATTATTATCAGGTTTTTGCCTTCCATGATCTCTCTCTGATTTTCTCTCTGAGTGTAAACATTTGCCTTAATTCAGGCTGGGTTCCAGAGGGATGCTGTTATACCCAGTGGGCTGTAGTTGCCAACCTGAGCCACGTGTGGTTCTGGGAATGCTGTAAATAAACAAAAGCTCCAATAGCACCAAAAAGAACAAGGTTCAAAAAAGCTTATAAGGAACAAAATGACCCACAATGTTCAGGTGTCAGAAATCAGTTTCTCAGGTTGCAGTTAGGAGGCAGAAATTCTTGTGCTGCATGGGCTGAGCACCTTTCTCCTGCTCTCAAGCTTTCTCTCTCGTATCTTTACTCAGCTCCTTCTGTGGGAATGAAGACGGTTCACAAAAGTCTGATCAAATGCCGCAAACAAAGCCTGAGAAAGTACAACTTCTTTCCTGGATTTCTTCTGCTTCCCTTATCCCCCCCTCCAAAAAGCCCAGTCTATTACCACTGTTAGCAACTTTAACAACTCTTGTCTCCCTGTGAAGGTCAAATGCTCACCAGTGCATCTGCTTAGAGCAGGTCAGTCCATCTTCCACAGTGACTGGCTCCAAATCCCAGAGATTTGGACATCTCACCTTAAGTCTCTGCAGTAGAAATAGAGTTCATACTTACCTCTGCTGATTTTCCACATTTCCTGACTAAGCATGGAATTTTCTATAGTTTTAGCCTTCAAGTTGAGCAAAGTGGCTCTGCCATCAGTCAGTTCCTATAGGGGAATGGAGGGGGAGGCGAGCGTGGGCTGGGGAGGAGGGTAAGCAGAGAGGCTGTTGTCTTCTGTTTTCCTGCAGGGTTTGTCTAACAGCTAACCGGATTAATGAAACACCTGGCATAGATGCAATTAACTATTTTGCTGTTGAGGCTGAAAACTACATAATGAAGAGGCTTAAAAAAAAAAAAAAAATCACCACCAAAACTGAAGCAACAAAATCCCACAACTCTTTGACACAGTTCTGTCAAAAAGAGATCCTACTGCCCAAATATGATTATGTTTTATATCAAATAAACTTCAGGATTTCTCCATTCATATTGATAGATTCAGTAATGCTCTTTACAGAATTATTAGTGCGTTTGCAATACAAGGATTGGGCATAAGAAATACAAAGGAGTTTTACTGTAGCCATAGAACACTTTCAGTGGGCAGAGACCCCGAGAGCTGCTTGGCAGGGCTGGTGATTAACACCACTGGTGCTGTACAGTATCCCTTGGTAATGCCCACCCTCATCCTGGTGTATAAACACTGAGTGGATTACTGACTACATTGTTGCTGATAGCTCTTTAATTTTGCTTTGAAAACCAATTCCAGGATAATGACACTCCTGTAGCAAGAAATATTTGAACATGGCTGGTTAATATTTTTCTCTTTTTTTCTTTATTCTTTTGAAGGCAAATGTACATGTTAAGTATTCATCTGTGCAAAAAAGAAAAAAAAATTAGAAGCAGAAACTGCTAGAAATATTGTGAAATGGTTAGTGAACGATGTGAAAATAGTGAACAAAGAGACAGGATTATG
>VXAC01001274.1:56789-149289 GCA_013399225.1 Rhipidura dahli | reverse complement strand
TGTAATTACAAGCCAGTTCCACAAGTTTAAGATTACTCACAGCTCTAAAATTGCAGCTGTATTGAGAAGTAAACAGCTACCAGTATATTCTCCCCCTATATCATAAAACCTAAAAAATTTGGGTATCTTTGCTTCATAAGCCCAACTAGAGATGTTTGGGAGGGATAAAGTAAAAGGGTGGCTTTCTAAGTACCCTTTCCATTAGTGGAAAAAAACCTTCAAAAACTCTCAGAACTTTTGCTCAGAAAAGTCTGTCTCAATGGGCATAGGGTACAAATGGCTTTGATAACCATATTCATCCACTACCTTTATATTTTGAAGTATTCACTCTAGCTTTAATTTTATTAATGTATTTCTTTTATCTTTCATTTGAATAGTGTTCTGTATGTAAAGTGACCAAATGTGATTAATGATGAATAGATTAAGATGGGACAGGGTGTTTGAAAAATGACTTAAGTAGTGCATGTAAGTCACTGGCTATAGTCCCAAAATGCAAATTCTGGTTAAGTTAATGACTGGAAAATCATGATGGCACTAGTATAGGAGTTCTGCCTTATTTGAAATTGCTTTATAAACAATAAATAATTAGCATTTTATATCAGGACTAGTTAATAGTTTCACACATCTAATTATTTCTATAGGCACTGGTATTTTACAGTCAAAAATACAAATATAATTGACTTATATGATACAGTATTTTGCTGTCCAGAGTTTGTAACAGTTTTGCCTTGCAAATACCTTGCTGAAGTTCAGGTCCCATTAAAGGTTGGTATTTGAACATAACGCCTGGGATAATGTTTGCAATAAGCATGTCTGCTCTTTCTGCAAAGAAGCTTCTGAACATGCTTTAGGTTGGGATTTCAGGGGGGAGGAAATTTGTTAATATGCTCACTCCTGCCTGACAAATGAGCATTATCGTCAATGTGGGTGCACATTTCCACTTATCCTTTTTGTAGCTGGAAAGCTTTATGAAAAATAAATTAATAATGCATACTAAATTATGTCTGCAAGAGACATTTATGTATATATTGCTAGCTTCAAGACTGATTAGATTTACATTTCTTTAAAAATGATTTTTTTCTCGTACATCCATAATGCCTTTAGAACGCACTGCGTGATAGAAAAATGCAATCTTGATTTCAATTGAATACCTGGAAGGACTGTTTTTCCCCCCTATTAATATGTACATGTGTTCCCTTAGAGTTTATTTTTTCTGAAAGAGACTTCTCTTGAATTACCCCAGCCCAAATGTCCGCCTTAGGATGCAAAAAGCAGCGAAGTAGATGTCCTATTATCATAACTTGAAAGAGGTCCATTTAATAATAGCCTGTATTAAACAAGAGTCTGCTAACTATAAAGACTGTTTTTCACCGGAGAACATAAACCATATGTTTTAAATGCAGCTAAAAATGGATGCAGTGTGCTATTTCCTTTCACCTCAGCCTGCAGTGTATTACTTAGATTTGCAAGGCATAGCCACCACTAGTACTTAACACTGCTGAAAGAGCCACCCTTCAAGGCTTTTTTAACCACAAAGAAAAGAGAAATATAGTAGCATCGATTGTTAAATCCTGGTGCTTGTTACTCACTGCCCGCACACAGAACATCATGCCTTTGTAGCAGTGAGGAGAGTTGGTATTTATCAGGGTTCAGAGCTAGTTCAGCCACACACTTGACAAATTATTTGTGGAATTGTTGTATTCACAGTCACTTAAATAAGAATCTGTCAACACAAGGCTGTGCTTTGTTGCAGCAGGTCTCACAGTTTTTCCTGTGCACTCAAAGAATGATGGATTGGAGGTAATGCAAATTCACTACCATTTTATATGCTGGTGCCTTCTTCATAGACAGGAAACATAGCTCAGTATCATCTTGTAAAATGCCTTAACTGTAAAGGCCTAGTTCAGTGTTGAAAGTGGTTTTTAAAAATGGTATGTTGGAACAGGGAAATGTAATTCAAATATTTTCCTCACGTCTCATTTTACAGACTGCTTGTTGGAGCAGGTGTGCGTTCAGATTTTCCCAGGCTAAGTAGGACATATGCTTATCTGTGCTTGGTAATTAAAACAAATTAATAAATACAATTATTTGATTTTATGGCAACTTAAAAGTTAATACTTCTTAAAGGCATGTAAATTTAAAGTCATCCCACAGAAGGAAAAAAAAATGCCTATTTAGGCAACTCAGTCTGCTTTGCTGATAGTAATTTTTTTAGTAAATTCATTTGTCCAACAAATAATGCCTGTCTGAAAGCTCTGTAACATGTTCCAAAAGGTGTAGCTCACAGGTAAAGCCCACAATCTGCTGACAGAAACACCACTTACAATATGAAGTAAAAAAAAAACCTTATCTGTGCTGGCATATATTTTTTTAGGTTGATGTCCAAAACTGGAACATTTTGCTCAGGATTAGAGGCAGCTACAAAACTCGTGCCACTTTCTAATCCAGCAGAAATCAGAGCTTTTCCTTGCCCTGCTCCTAAACCTACAGGAGCCCACCAACAGCCTAGGACAGCACTGGGAGGGATGTAGGAAGCTGGAGGCAGCCTTTGAGGATGTCAAAATGAGTAAGGAGAAATGATAGCAAGCACTGGATGAGGCTTTTCTGGAAAGTCCTCATCTCAGTGGAATAAATGGGGTTATGGGCTACTTAAGTTATATCTGTGCCTTTTTCTCTGTGGTTGTTCAGGAAAATTGATCTTTCTGGAGTTGGAAAAAGCTTGTCTGTGTGGGAGAGGGCTTTCTCAGAGACTCATTTCAAGTGTAAGGAATGAACTTGCCAGAAGTTAACACAACTCTTACCTTGTACTATCTCAAATTCAGAGCACGCTTCTTTGATGTAGGATAATAATAAGGGAATTCCACAACGTGTATATAAAAATGTTTTCCTAAAAATCAACCACAAATTTTTGAGACTGAACATATGAAAAATATAATTCACTTGGCTCAGTGCCCTAATGGGAGGCCCAGATCAATGTGCAGTTGAAACCTTTGTCGATTATAACGGGTCCGAGTGAAGTCAGGGAATATATTTCCATACACTTCAGGGAGGCCAGATTTTAACCCCAGATACTCTGAGCCTTAAGATCTGAGCAGTCTCCATAGATTTCAGTGCATGCTCAAGATGGAAGCGTTTAGCTCAGCTACACATCGGGGCTGGAGGAAGCTGCTTTGGCACCCTCTCTGCTTTCTGGGTAGTCTACTCTGACTTGCTCACTTTTATTCTATTATAAGGCCTGTATTTCTCTAGAACCATTAAACAATTTTGAATTTCATGCCTGTGAAGGGTGTGAACAGGTAGCTCTGAAGGGCAGACCCCCTGATCTCCTTCATTCACCAAGGCATCCCACCAAAGTGCACAGCAGGGCCTGCTGCTCCTGCAAGGACCTCTGCAGGAGTAATCAGCTTTCACTGAAGTATTTGGAAACATTTAGATGACTTCATTTTATTGAGAAATTCCTGTAGTACAGCACTGGCTATAAATTAATCTGCTCTTGTTAGCCTGGCAGAGATGTACAGGTGCCTCCTCCTGTGCCTCTTTGCCTCCAGCACTGGCCTGTGTCAGCACTGTGGTACCTGCTGCAGGGACCAGAGCCACACTGACCTGCTGGCTTGGGGCACTGTGACCACAGACACCTCCCTGCTGGCTGGAGAGGGTGGCCGTGCCATCTTTATCATGTGGGTTCCCTTTAGCCTTGGGGAAGGCATCTGTCCAGCAGAGCCTCTGCAAGGGCTGTGCTCTGCAGCCTCCCAGAGTACCCAGACTTTATAGTATTTCCCCCAACAGCCTTCCAAAGCACTTGGAAGCTCGATGCAATTTCAAAGACTACAGATTGACTTACAGTATGGGATATAGTATTTTCACTTGCACCTAAAAATGCTGTTGTGCGGCCAAAAATTCAATCGCCAAGAAATCACACATGGTTCACAACACAGCTCTTTGATAACATTAAAAGTATATGTAATATTTTGAAATCACTGGCCAATTATTTCTAATAGTTTCATGATAATTTATGTAGAGAATCTCTCTGTTGGATGTGTTCCTGCTTTGGTCTAAATGTATTTTTGAACACTCTGTCAAACATCCCCATTTGGCACCTATTTTGTTTCACTGAATTTCTTTAGTATGTCCAGGTCTCTTGCCAACGTATTTGCAGAACATATTTTGACAGCTTTGTCACCAAATTTGTTACTTCTTGTGTTTGGAATGTGTATCAAATTGCAGATACTAATATGTGTGTTTCTTTTTGGTACAGACTCAACCGGATAATACCTTTGTCTTTGGTGGTGATGAATACAATAAAGTGAGTGAATTTTTTTTTTTTAATTTCACAAGTTATTAAGATTTAAAAATTGCAAATGTCATAGGTGTATTGGTTTGTTTTTATGTTTGCAGCTAAATGCATTCTGAGCAGAATACCCTTAAACTTTAGAGCTAACATCACATTTCCTATTTGAGTTTTATAATAGGAATTTTATATATGTGAAAGCAGTAGCTTCTCCCTCACTGTGCACACACGTACACGTGTGTGTGTATATATATATGTATATTTTTCTTTCATTATGCTCGGATTAACTGAACTATTGAATTTCAATCTGTTGTGCTCTTTCATGAAATGGTCTTCCTATTGAGTTTGTTGGAGCTGAATGAAAATGGTGTATTTAAGGCTGATCATAATCTTTGCCATCATGTTTTTCTTAATATGGTTTTTCTGGATTAAAAGGGATGATAAGATAATGTCTGTTGAAATATAAAGGTCTTGGCTTTGTGGCTCTGCTGCTAGAAGGGGGGTGGCTGAGCTGGCCCCCTGGGACATCACATCACTTGTGACTCAGAATATTCTGAACTGGAAGGGACCCACAAGGATCACCAAGTCCAACCCTTAAGTAAATGGCCCATATAGGGATATTTGAACCCACACCCTTTGTGTTATCAGCACCCTGCTGTAACCAGCTGAGCTGCTCTGGGGGATGTTCCAGCCACACAGCTCCTGCAGCCCTGCTTTGGCTCTTTCTCCATGGCCTGGCACAGCTGAGGGTCCTTTACCCTCTCTGGGTGTATGCAGACCAGGAAAGCAGCCTGGATCAGAGTGAATGAGCTGCACATCCATGCTGGATTTATCTGTTGTCCAGTGAAGAAGGCTGGAAAGGTGTAATGAATTAAGTCACCTTTGACAGTTGAGGCTAAATGCATGTGGAGGACCTACATGAGCATTCAGTTTCAATAAGGCCATAGCTCCTGATAATTCTTGCTCTTTTATGGATAGTTTTGTTGTTGGAATTACCTTTGGTCACCCTGAAAGAGGAACACACACACGGAGCACAGTGCAGGTCTGGGTGACAGCACTTTCTGAAACAGCAGGGTCCCCCAGGAACACCAGAAATCCTCTGCCTGCCTCTGCTTTTTGGGGCCACTTCCTCAGTTCTTTAAAAGATGCTGTTCAGCCAGCACAGAGCTCTTTGATTTTTTGCCACTGGCAGATTGGTTGTTTACTGTGCTGAGTAACACATATCAAATAGAAGATGAATCCTGAAACAGCTGGGTTTGCTGCTGATACTACCTCTTCCTTCTATTTTTTGAAATGTTTGGTGTGATTTTGAAATGTCAGGGGACTTTCTGAATTGAGAGATATCACCTTTTACAAAGATTTGATCAAAATTCAAAAGTGGCAACCAAAAAAAATATAAATTACTGGAATTATGTTGTATAAAAATGCAGTTGTGGATTTCAAGTAGCTCTAGAATAAAATCCAGATTATTTTTCAGTGGAGGCTGTCATATTACACCCTTAGAAGCTATACCATAATTTCAGTTACATCTGTAGACCTCTGTATTTCTCTTTTCTAATTCATTAGTTCTATAAATAGAAGTTGGATTTGAACTAGAAATTAATTTTTTAAAATTAGATTTTATCAAATGTCTTAAAAAGATCAAGGTATGTAATACGAATGGAAAACATTCCCAATACAGACTAGGCTTTGATTCTGATCCTGTGGTCCTACACAATAATGTCTGATTTTTTCAGCAATTTCTTCTGCTTATCTGGACAAGTTGAGACACAGGCTACAATCAGGGCAGACACACAGTGAGGGCATCAGAAGCTTTTCATCAAAAAGAAATTGTATTAAGTTAAGACAAGAGGAGTAGGATATCTATTCTGTATCTGTACTAATTATAGCATATATACTGCATTTTTTGGGTAAATTATTTCTCAAGTCTGAAGCCCAGCATCAGCAAGGGCAGTGATCCTGTGCCAGCTGCTAACATTCTCCAGAGAAATAGGAGCAATAGGCCACAGAAAGAGTCTGATCATAACATACTTTTCTTGCCATTAGAGAAGAGAGTAGCATAATAGCTGCTCTGATAGGTTCAGAGCACCAAAAAATTTCCTACAAAATAGTGGAGGCCAGGGCAAGATGTGGAATAAGTTAAAATTATAAAGAACAGACTGACCTGCCACTGATTCCATTTTCTTTTTGGCTGGAAATTTTGCACCACAGAATATATATTTTGCTTGTCAGGTTTACTATTGACTTTCTTTGTTTCATTGAAATTCTGAATTTTTGCTACTTGTTGAACTTTTCTGACACAGTGATAACACAACATAAATCAAACTCCCTAATCCACACAAAGTAAATCATCAGCTCCTCTGCATAATTTCGTTTGAGTGTAAGTAGAAGACTAACTCTTCCAGACAACTTCTAACAGATTGCTAAATACACAAATAATTTGCTTATTAGAGGTGATGTTTATCAGAAAAACTCAGAAGAATGTATGCAGTGAAATATATCTATGGCCATATGAAAAATGAAGTGACCTGTTGGAGACAGCCTGTAGCTCCTGAGGAGCAATGAAATGCTTAGGGAGGTTCCACGAAACACATGAGATTGTTGTGTATATATAAGAAGTAATAATGTCATCTGTTTTTTTCTGTTTCCTGTTGATTGACTTTTATAGCTTGCAAGCATTATGCTGGATTGTAAATTGCAATAAATTTAATCAAGAATTATTTTATTCAGCCTACTAATGAGGAATAATAGCGTATGTATCAATTAGACATGTCAATTTGTGTGAAGAAATAGATTTACAAAGGGATAGTAGGTAAAAAAAATATCATTGGTATCAATTCACTTCATTATTTTTAATTTGCTGTGAATATTGAGTGCTTCCAACATAAAATCATTCCTCAATTAAAATAAAACAGCTGTACTCCTATCAGCTTTTCCTTGCTTGTTGTTGCTTACAGATTAGCAGTTGTCATAGGCTTCAGTCTCATGTAATTTCATTAATTTGCAGCCATAAATGGATAGAAAAAGAAAATAATAATAAAAATCTTTGGCATGTCAATGTATTAAGTATTGTATATAATTTTTTTTTTCAGGTTGCCCTGAAAGGGCAGAACTAGTGCAGCAGCAACATTTAGGGGGGATATCAGGACTGGGACAAACCCCATCCGCTCTGTTCTGCAGCATCAGCAAAACAACTTGGGAACACTTTGTCCATTTGGCACTTTTTTATCGCTCTGGAGTCCCTTTCTTTTCTCCCAGGTGCTCTGTGGCAAACCTGATCCCCCAAATGTGCCACAGTGCAAGTGGGGAGGATGAATCCTGGAGTGCACTGCTTTGGAGCTTGTTTTGAGTGCAGGATGAACGAGCCCCTCTGTTAGCAAATCACTGCTCTCATTTCGAGCTCCAGGATGTCACCGAGCACGTTTGTGCCTTTGAGTGACACGTGTAGCTCTGTGGTTGTCCTTATTTCTCTTCAAATAGAGCAAAAGGCTGTCAATGAGAGCACACAGAGAGAAGCACGAGAGTTGCAAAAGCTACTTTTGCAAGCCCACATGTGAAAATGTGGTGTGTCATTTCTTCTGTGAACTTCTATTTTTCTAGTAGCAAGTTCTTAATGGCCTTACAAGGCTTTAAATTGGTCTACCTTACCTTGTTATCATCTAACTATTTTTTAATGGAAAGTTTAAAAATATAGGTGTGTTTAAATGTGTGGTATATAAGATGTATGAAACATGTAGGAAGAATCAATAATTGTGTGTTTTATATTTTAATAGAAAATAATATTCTCTCAGATGACTGTGGCTTCAAGAAATTAAGGTTAGCTGTACTTCTGATTTTTTTTTTCTTTTTGCAGCTGCTGTTGCATGTTTCAATACCTTGAGGTCCTTCTGATGAATGGCATTTTATCATGGTGTATTTTTTTTTGTTGTTGTTAGCAGTGAGAGTTTTTGATAGAATCCCTAAGAGAGGACTCATGTTTGTAGGGAGACTGAACACATGGGATATGAATCCTAGTTAACAGTGAATTCTCTATTACAGGAAGTAAAAGCTTATGAATATTTTCCTTGACTCTAAAAGTGGAAGCCGACACTAGCTTGTATTCGAGAATTTTAACTAATGATTACCACAATGCTTATCTGCTAATTTGTTTCTCAATGTCTGGAATCAGTATGCTAAATATGTGTGAAATTTTTGGAGCTCATGCTAAAATTTCAACCAGCCAAACACTTATCTGCATTTCACTATTATTGAAATAATGATAGTAATAATAATAAATAATAGTAAACACAGCAACTGTTTCTTTTTATGCATTCACTCAACTAAAGTAGGAGATCATTGCATAAGCTGAACACATCTTCATTATTTTGATAAATAATAGAGTATTACTAGCACCAAAGGCTAGTTAGAAAAAAAAGCCTGTGTGAGTTTTTTAATGCTGTGCTTTTGAATAGGTATCTACGTATTTCAAAACAGAATAAGAAGTGCTGATTACCATAGACACTCCTAACATACAGATAAAATATTTCTAATCTATAACAGTATCTACACCAGGATATGAACTGATTCATTTATCTCAGTTAATATATCTGTGCAAAATATTATTCTAGATTGATGCCAAATTTCTTGGGTGATGTTGAAGAATTTTCCCAGTTGTACACCAAGCATAAGAAAGCTTTCAAATTGTGGGAGAAAAATGACAAACAGGAAATTCATATTACAGGCTTGATTGCTGAATTTCTTAAAATGTAAATTATTATGAGTTGGGATACTGGTATTTACAAATAAACTTAGTTTTTATCAGTTAGTTATCAACAGCCACTGTCAATCATTGAATTTCCTGTTCATATGCTTGAATCTGTTAAAGTTTTAAGTTGTCTGTGTTTTGTTTCTTTTTAGTGTTGGAATTATGTTAAGCAATAAGGTTGCCTGTTTAACAAATGTGATCATTGTTTTTATAAATATATAGAAAACCGGCTATTTTTACTCAGTGAACTTATTTCTGTGTGACATTGGAGAACAATAAACTTCAGAATATTCTCTGAGTTCACTGAGAGAAGCTCAAGTTAAAGGATGACTCTTATGGAACGAGAAGAGGCTGCAGCATCGCTCAAACATTTCCTGTGCTGCCTGAGAGCCCCAGTCAGTGCAGTCTCCAGGGATATTCCTGAAGATCTGGCTGCTGTAGCTCTGTGTCTCTTTTCCTTTCTTTTTCTGCAAAGATTCATCTCTGTTGTCCATCCTGGTAGTCTCTGGTGCAGCCTGGCCTCTGTCCATGCTGCCAGACTGCTGCTGGGCCCCTTGGCACCGGTCAGAATGCAAAACCTCATTTTTTTTTTCTCAGTGGAGAACTGCCACCAACCATAAACTCACATATTCTTGGTGGAGAGCTGATGCTTCTGTTATTTGACTGTCGTAGCAGCTAAACCTTAAACTTCCAATAAGATGACATTCCCAATATGCAAATTTGCTTAATGTGATAAGGACTCAAATCATAAAAATAGAGACAAAGTATCATATTTTGTGTTTTAGGCCCTTGTAACACACTCATCATCCTTTTCATGCAGTAGACAGTATTCTTCGAATCACACGCAGATCTTTTTGAAACCAAGGTTGAAGTTAATTTTATCAGCCATGTGCCTTAGAAAGTACCCTCCCTGTTTGGACATTATTTCTCTGTGTGAAGCTATGACTGAGTTTACAGGCTTAGCAAGGCCCTAAGTGATTTGCTTTATACAGCTATTGAGTATTGCCCTACACACCAATAATCCTTTAGTATAATAAAATACATGTCTTTCCTTCTTTACTAGAAGTTATAGAGAAGTCTTCTGATCATCCAGCTATGAAAAGCACCATGACTGGTTCTGCCCAGAAGCTGCATGAATACATGTGGAGCAGAAAAGTTGCTCTTTAGAGCCAGCTGTAAAATTCTTTCAAGCCCTGTGAATGTTCAAGCCTGAGAAGGCTTTTCTCACCAAGATATAGATGAGCTTCAGCATACCAGCCTTCAGCAGTGTGTGAGTCAAGATTTCACTCCAAGCCTACACTTTACTGGTGAAACTCAAAGTCAGCCAGCCCACTTCAAGAAGAAAAATGGCATTTGGTTCCAGTAAGCATCCACAGAACACACTCCAGATTTGACAAACATTGTAATTAGTTGCTTTTGTGTGTTTAGTACACAGTGCAAATGCTGTAAAATGTTTTTCACATGATGCAACATTGCCAGCAGATAATCACTGGAGCAGTAAACCAAAAGAATTTGTGTATATCCTACAAGCTGCAGGAGGATAAGAAAATGTAAACAAAAACTAACAGCTGAATTTTTCAGATGATACCATTCCTTTTCTTTTGTTAAACTGATTTGCTTTTAAATGTTACTTTTTTTGTCAGTTTCTCTAGAAATTGATTAGAAACCCCTAAACCAATGTTGTGAAAATGCTTTTGTTTCTGTCCTAGTTTTGACCGTGTGAATCTTTTTACAACATTTTCAGTTTAATTATGCAGCACTAAAAATTGCAATTAAACTAAATTTGCAATTGAAACTGCTCATTTTAGTTAACTGTCAAATTTACTATGGTGTTGTGAGATAGGGGCCTTTATTATTATGAGGTGTTTTGAAAAAAGAAGACGTTTTAAACAGGAGAAAAATGTCATATCACTCAGTCCTTTGCCAGTGAATCAAGAATTTAAAGAGCTACCTGACCAGTGAAGCTGGTAACTCTCTAAGCACAATAGAGTTTTTTCAGGTGATGTCTTAAAATATTGGTAAACCACAAGTATGGATGGTATTGAATAAATTCTTCTATTCATGTATTTAATATCTTTTGTGAAATGTGTTTTTCAAAGGTAGGTGGAAGGCTAAAGTTGCTTTAAAGTAGTCTAGTGATAATCTACTTGTCTTAGGGATATCTGACATGCCCTGTTTTGCAGGATGCTATGATGCAATTTGATGGATATTATGTATTATATGAGACTGAACAAATCTTAATATCTCTGTTCCTCTGTTTTAGCATGTGATGTACAGCTCTGTGTACATAGAGCAGCTCAGATGAGTGTCTGAGACTACCCTTTTCCTCTAAGCCCTAGGCATTTTTATCACTGTGCCAATAAAAGGAAGGGGATTTATGGGGTACTGCTTTTTAATTCATTCAATTCTCTGTTCATTGTGAGGTTAATGTTGTTGATCTATTTTTCTCTTGAAACAAATAAAAACAATATGTGCTGACACCGACTTTGACTTTTGACATGGGAGATAGAGGTCAACATTTAATTCTATATTTATAGACTACATGAACAATATTATCTGTATTAAAAACTGTTCACTCAGTCCTTGTCATTTTACAGCTTAGTTCAGTAGCTTATATCACATTGAACGTTTTCTCCAACTCTGATCAAGGTGCCATCATTCACAGCACTTCACTTAAGGGGTTGTCAGCCTTTCCATTAAAAACACCTTTTTTCAGGGGTTCATAATTTGACTAGCTAAAAAAATTACACCAAAACTAACCTGGAGCTTTATTTTAAGCAAAATATACATAAAAATATATCCCAGTCCCAGAACCCAAAACCCAACAAAGAACCCAAATAAAGTGAGGAGCTGACTTGTTTGGCACATATGCAATGGTTATTTTTATTTAGGAAAATGATGTGATTTATCAAGCAGGTATAACACTGCTTAAATATTTAACCATTTCTTTATTTCTAAAATATTCTTGGCTGTGTATAAGAGGTGCTTGTTTGTTCTCTTGCAGGTGCCTCATGCCCAAACTACTCAGAAATTGGTTACCAGTGACACAGTTAAGGATGTGATGATTGTAACAAGTGTGTGTGGTAGAGCTGGACCTATGTAAGCCACCTCACAGAGGAATTTACACTTCTCAAATGAAAAAAAGAAATTAGTCCTTTTCAGGAAAGGTGAAAGAAGGACAAGCCCATTTTATTTTAGTGGGATACAATTGTGCATGAGCATTCCTTGGATACAAAAAAGGACTTTGAGATCCCTTCAGATCAGGTAAAGTGATTTCACTGACAAATCTTTAGACTCTCTGTGCTGTTCTGACATTCCTGGGTACAAGGGACTTTGCTGATTTTTAGGAGCTGAGGGCTGGTGTGTGTAAATATTCTTTTATTCTTGCTTGCAGGATAAAGGCCTGTGCTGTACCTTTATATTCAGAAAAGAAACTGAACTATCAATGCAATTATTATTAATCTGCATTTGTTTTCAGAAATTATCCAGTCTTCTTTGAGTCAATGGCAAGAAATTTGGGATTAAATTTGTCTTTCTATGCAAACAACCATTAATTTCCACAGGTCGCTTTTTTCACCTATTTTTCCCCGGTAGTAATAAGAGCAAACAAAATGGAATAACCCATATGGTTTAATCTATGTGTTTTTAAAATATCTTAGCATGTACCATATTTATGTAAAAAAATCCCCTAAAATAGCTATTGCAATCTGTAAGTTTTTGAAATATGTGAGGTTTTATATTAATATGCATATACATTGGTCCATATTAACTGCCAAGGTATTTTAAGGTAAGGTTTATAGAAATTAATATGCATTTTTAGAGTGTTCTGTAATTCATGTATCATTCTCAGAAAGCAGAGAATCTGCCACGTTTTGTATGTGACTATCTTAATAAGGGCTGTGAAACTGAAACATTGATGGATCGTGTTACATACCGGGCATCTCTGAAAAGTTTTTCATTAAAATGAACTCGTAAAGACTCTTAGTGCTTGCTTCTCAGCAGATGGCAAGAGGTGTTTATTTGCCTTATGGAATTCTTTCTGTTTATATACAGAGAAATGGAGAGGACAACTCTGAAGGATCCAGTTAGTACTTGTAGGACTATTTAAAATAGATATGGTTACTATTAACACTAAAAGTTCAGTTATACACTACTTTTTTAACTAGTTCTAACTTTGCATTAAATATGTTCCAGAAATTGGACTTTCTTGGGAAAAAAATCGAAATATATCTTCCTGCTGCGGAACCTAGTGTGATAAAGATTTTAATATAGGGGCTTTTTTTAATAGTCAAATGTTTGCCATTCAGTGCGTTTCTCTCCTTCTCGCTGACTGATTCGCTGTTAAATAGCTCCTACTCTCTTTCTGGCACTTTTGAACTTTATTTCTCTTTCCTTGTCCTTTTTCTTTCCATCTGTTTGCTGGTTTCATTGTCTTTTAGCTGCCGCTCCCCATTATTATATCCTTCAATCTGCAAATCCTCTCCCATATGTGCTCTTGTCCTTCTCTAGGCCTCCTGCCTTTTGATTTTTTCCAGATCTCATTTCCTTTTCACCTGATCTGGCTTTATTCAACTCTGCTCTTGTCTATCTTTTGGCCTGTCTCAGGCCTCCTTTTTTCCTTCTGTCCAGTTGTGAATCCATAAACTAAACAAGACTTTGGCAGAAGAAGTCAACAAATGTGGTGTTCAGACCAGAACTTGACAGCTGGAAAAGGAAAAGGGGGATGCAAAAGCCAAACTTTTGATTAGACTGGTGTGAATACTTTTTAATGAACAAAACATTCATTGAATGTAACCTCTTCTGCTTTCAAAGTTTTCTGCAACAGATTGAGACATTCTGTATTTTATGTAGTTAATATTATTTATGAATTTTATTTGAACATATTCCTGATATGTTTGTAACAGTTTATGCAAGGAACCATGCTTTGTACTGTCTTGGGCATTTGCAAGAATATAAAATGTTATTATTTGAATTTCTGGCTTGGGTGAATTACAGAAATAGGAATTGTGCAGATTGGAGACTTTATCAGTATAAAATTAAAAATTCATAATTAGGGTTAGGGAATTGAAATTTAATTTAAGGTGTGATTTGAAGTTAGAATTTGTTTTTTCTAGAAAGATTTAAAGATCTGCCAAATATTATCACATCAAATGACATTTTAAGTCGGAATGGACCAAATGTCAGTTATTTTTGCCAAATTCCTCTAAAATTCCTGATCAAGTAATCTTACTAATTTGCAGACTGCCTGCTCTCTCTAAGTTTGGTACCTCGCATCTGTGCTAACCAAAAATAAAGCTTTAAGTATTTGACTGAGTTGAGTTTTGGGTTTTCTTTGCTGTGCTGCTTTACTGAGGAGGGAAGTGCCATGTTTGTAGGAGCACCTGCACCGTGGGAGTGTCAGCCCATTCCCGTGGGTCAGGGCTCACTAGGAGCACATGAACCTGTAAATAGCAAACAAATTAAGACTCTGTTCCCCCTAACCTGACAATATCAAAAGTACCTAGAGACAGGCTGAATTTTGAATGAAAGCTTAAGAGGCTAATCTGATAATTGCATACTCTGTCCACAAACCCCTGGTTAAATCATGTTCCCTCCACCTGAAACCACTTCAAAATGCCTGGTATTGTTTTAAATAAGTAAAATTAAAACCCTAACATTGTTTCTATGATAACAGCATTTTAGTTACAGCTCCTAATTAAAAAATTAATTCCCCAGTCTGAAAGCGTCAGAGTGGATTACATTCTTTGTTAAAGGAAAAAAGAAAGAATCTTCTGTCTGGTGACCTTTATTTTGGCTGAAGGCTAATAGACATCGAGCTCTAGAGAGAAAATTCTCCCAGGAAATGTGCATACTAATATTACTTTATTTACATTATTGCTTTCTAATTCAAATAGGACTGCTACTATTGGTGCTATGTACACATTTTCCCTGCATGGCTTTGTAGCTGAAGCTCTTGCAGACCCTGCCAGCAGCCGTGGCCTGGGCAGGTTTGGGGCACTTCTGCCTGTCCCCCATGTCAGGGGCAGGGGCAGCTCATAGCTGTCCCTCTGCAGGGGCTGGTGCTGCTTCCCTTGCAGTTGCTTCTTCAGCACTCTCTGCCTTAGCTCTGCCTGGAGAAAGCTGGGCCTGTCCTGGATGGACGCTCTCAGGTTGATGTTTGTGTGCTGTTCTGTAGCACAGGTTGTTTTTCTTGGGTTACACTGCTGGGTTGCAGCCCATCCCTTGTGGTGCTGAGTGCAGAGTAAAGAGCACAGGACAGGCTTCGACCTCCTGAGAGGACATTGCTGTGATGGCAGGGAAAGAGCCCCTTCTCTGCAGAGGTGGGACACACAGTGGGGAGGACGAGTTGCAGGAGATTGTTACAAGTTGCTGGTCAGAGGGAGGCAAAGGAAGAGATCTGCCTGGAAGAGCAAAGTGGATGAAGGGCTTTGTCCAAGGGTGCCTCCTGTGGGGTGTGCTTGTGTGAAGCCACTTGTGATCTCACAGCCCTGCTCCGGTGCCCATTTTAACACGCGCAGGCAGAGTCACACCAGAGTTTCACCCATCTGCATCATACAGGAGTCTGAGTGGCATAACTGGTAGATCATATTTCTGGCATTTGCACAGGGAAGTGGCCCCTCACATTAGTATTGATTCCCACTCTTGGGACAGAAGCTCTTCTTTTATAATACTGCCACAGGAATTCCCTCCCGGAGTGCCTGAACAGTCTGCATTGTGCCATACCTCGTGAACTCCTCTTGCCCAGGTGCAGGTGAGCACTGTGTTTCACCAAGCAATGCTGCATCCAGGCACAGCTAATAAATGTTTTTCACTGGATTGTGGAGTTTTTCTAAATTACATTTACAGCTCTGGGGTAGAGATGGCCTGGCTGGGAAAGTTGATTTTCCTCTGTTCTGAAGCAAAACCAAGACAACTGTTTTCTTTGATGTTTTTCTGTCTTGCAGGCTATCCCAGTGGCCTTACTCTTGAGGAAGAGGAGAGTCTAAGGAGCCTTCTCTTCTGCACCTAGAATGGAAAGTGAGCACGTGCCTTCTGACTGGCAGCACCAGTGCTTTCTTGGCCGATGATGCAGGGACACTGAGCTTGCTTTAAGGCAATTCAGTAATTTCCTTGGAACGATGTACCTGCAGGAGTGGAAGATGTGCAATGAAATATACTTTGTCTAGAGAATGCTTTATTTCTCGCTGCCTAACAACCCCTCATGTGGAATTTGCCTGTAAGTGTGCTGTTTTACATCCATTTACTTCAATTTTTACTCCTGTGAAAGGGTAGAGGGGAAGATAAGAAGTAGCGTTAGGAGTCTGGTATCTGCTACTATTTGTTATGAAGGTTCTGTCTCTTAGGACATTGTTTGCCCATCTTAACTGGTAATGTTCCTCAAAAACTCAAAAAACCTACCACAGCAGTAATGAATCTTTGCTGATGGACATCAGATGTTTTTTCTGGGGTTTAAAGGAGTCTAAAAGAAATCAAATTATTCAATCTTCAGAAGACTTAACAGGTGTTCATATCAGAAAGGTAATAAAATATTGCCTCAGGTAGGGAAATAGCGCTGTAGTGCACCAGTAAATCAGAACGCTCTTCTTGTTCTGAGCTGACTGAACTTGCTTTCAGTAGTTCAGCATATCTTTGTTTATAAATCTAAATGCTATTGTGTTGTATTGTACTTTGCAGTGTAATAAATTGTAACATTCAACATTAACTGGTCAGGCTTCAGTGATAACAAAAGTTCAGCAGGCTGGTGGCACTCTGATCAATATTGCCTTCTATTTATAGTATTGTTACAAATTGAAGTTTTATTTAAATTAGACAATGCTGAGAAGCTTACAGGAGATCAATAAACTAAAATACAGTAACGGATTTTAATTCATGGCTGATATGCTGCTAGTCTTTTGTCACATGCATCCTTAATGCCCCCTAAACAAAATCACATTTACATATCTTGTTGTCTGGCAAAGCTGCAAAATTGTTTTAAAGAAGGAATATTGTGCTGTGCAATGAGCAGAAAAGATGTGGGGTAGGAGGGGGAAAGGCCAGATAGCTTCCATTTGATTGGGGATTTTCTGTGTGCTTGTTTTGTTGTTTTTCTATTCAGTGAATCAGTTTAACCTGAGGTATATTTGGTGTACACCATGTAGATGGTGCTAATGCTCGGATTCTGCTCTCCTGTTCACACCAACGTTTCTCCAGTGACAGCAGCACTGTTTTTCTATTACTTTATCTCTGGTATGAGATTAGTTAATATGATATGTCTTGTTATTAGAGGCCACCACCAGCTTTTGGGGTTTGACTGGGGATATGACAACCCAAAGACTACCAAACAATGTTTTCAGTGCTTTTGAATTAAAATATGAGGTTATCTTGCAATTATTAGAATTTGATTTCTGTCAGCTCTATCTAATCATTAGGTGATAGTTCATATGTGAGCCACCAACAGTATCTGAGCAATCAGCCCTGGGTGTGTACATCGGCTGAAGACAAAGGAATTGATGTGTTCCTGCTGACACAAGAGGAATGGTCAAGAATCTTAATTATATATTAATCATCATTGTCAGCTGGCACGACCAGCAAAGTCCCTCTAACACTATCCAAAATAAACTTAAAATGATGGTGCCAGAAAAATTACTATGGAGCTTTTACAATGCCGCTGATTTATCTGAAGAAGAGTTTTGAGATGTGTGATTAATAGGGAGATTTGCCATTAGACACTGTTAAATTTTAAACAAAGTCTAAATATTCTTAGAATTCACATTTTTTTCTTCCAATAGAAGCATAGGTGCTTTAGAACTGAGGGGATATTTTGGTCTGGCCTCCTAAGTGTTGCACATAAAAGAAACTGATGAAAAAAATGCCATATATACTGTGTGTATAACAAGATTTGTAGATGTATTCCCCTGCCAAAAAAGATCCAGCTCTTTTTTCTCGAGATAGTAACTCTAAATGGCAGAGCCTGGGCTAAATGTCCCATTCCCAACATGTCCTGAACTTTCACATGTCCTGCTGGTTTACATACAGACGTGGTGGTCCTGTGAACTTGTTATGGGCACAGGAATAATCAGTGCCCCTCTGTGTCTCTATTCCAAACTCCAATTTGGATCCCACTGCTGCTCTTCTTCCTTCCCACCAGATGTTTCAGGCAAGACCAGAAGCAGGCCAAAGATTTAGAATACCTGCTATCGAGAAGGCTGGGGCAGAAAGGCTTACAGAGAAAACAGAGAGATTACTGGGAAATTAGAAAACAAAAGTTCTGGATTAACTAAATAAAACACATCTTCTCTACCCGAGATTAACTGTTCTCTCTGTCACGTCTGGAGATAGACAAAGCATGGATATTTGTGGCAGATGTGTGGGGGAGTGTGTGTATCTTCCTTCTGATGTCTGGATGTGGGAGGTGGGAGGCACAGCAGGAGTGAGTGTCACAGGGGTGTGGATGCTTATACTGGGTGATTATAGGGATCCTTGAGGCACTAAAGAGGGATCTGGCTTTCTTTCACTGTCCCTCTGAGAAGTATGTGCAATAAAAAATTGGAGTAAGGGGCATCTGGGGTGGCCATGAAGGGCACTGAAAATCCTCTCAATTGTGGAAGAGTCTGAGCTCACGGGACAGTAACAGCACAGCCGAATGTTTTGCATTTCCCCCAGTCTGCTGATTCTTTTGTCCTCCAAGTTATCTTGTTCTCAGGGTCAGTAATCTTTGCATACTGCCAGATATTTGTGTCTTCTGAAGTGAAGTTTTGCTTTCCTTCTGGCCTTGTGTTTCCCTACAAGTCTCGAAGCCTTTTAAAAAATATTTTTATTTTTCTTCCTTCTTTGCTGCCACTAGGTAATTCCCCCTTCTTCTACCTACTGCTGTGGCTTCTGCCTTCTCAGTGTGTGAAGCACCATTCACATCAAATAAAGAGGGAAGTGGAGCAGGCTTTTAACTTCAGCTGTGGGCACAGCTGGGGGGAGCTGCTTTCTAGCAGCAGGAAACATTGTCTTCTTGTTCTGTAAGAATTTCTGAGGTTGGTTTTCCCCAGATCAAAATGTAAAAGAGACTCCATCCAGAGATTATACTCATATATGTGTGTGTATGTAGATTCATGTATACACACACACACAAATAATATATTTTCTTTCATCTTGACCTTCTCCCTTCTCAGATAGTCTTCCTCATTCACCTTAGCAGAGATGGGAATCTCCCTGAGAGACCTAAACCTATGGAGTGTAAAAACTGGAGAGAGATTATCTTGTGACTTTTTCTGGTTTTTGTCATCTCTCTCCTTTTTGGTTGGATGACAGCACTGTGATCTAGAGAGAGAGTGAGACAAGCAAACTGGCTGTACTCTGCCCCATTTGGCAGAGAATACTAAGATCCTCTGAAATTAAAGTCCATAGTTTTAATAGCGTTTTTGAGACCTCATCTTGCATATTAGAACTTAGCCAGGTATTAGGTAATTTAGATAATAAATTCTCTTCAAAGTGACCCATCATCTTAGTATTTATTTTTTTTCTAGAGGATGTAAGGCATAAAAGCAAGCTTTGTAGTTTTATATCTGTCAGCATGTCACATAAATATCTCAGTAACTACTGATCTTATCACCATAAAACTTCCATTTATACAGTTAGACATGTCATGTTGGTCAGTTGCACAAAAAGTTAAGCACATGCAATATTAAACTCCAACCCATGCCAGCTCCATTAGCCCACATCTTGAAGTTCTCTCTGAACACTGTTAAAGGAGAAGTGGGGGAGGAGCAGGAGGCAGCATACGGCAGAATCAGATGAGGATGGACTCATGTTGAAAATTACTGAAATGATGAAAGAGTTTGCAGAGGGATATTTGGAGTCTTTGCATTTCCCTGAAATCAAAAGATCTGTTTTCTGTTTGATGAATGACTTTAATAGTTTTAATGACCTCATATAATTTATTTGATTGTATTGTTCATTTTTATTAGAAAATCAGCCTAGCAACGTTTCAAGTTGTATCACCTTTGCATGTCAGAATTGGCCTCTGATCTAAACTTGCCATCTTAAAACTTATATTACTTTTTTATGATTTTTATATTAAGAGTTAAATTCAAAAAATGATGAAGTTACTTATTTTTTTAGAATTCAGACTGGTTCCTAACTCAGACTTGGCAGGAATGTGTCTTTAAAAAGCATTGTAAGCAATTATTTTTTTCTAGAGTAAAGTTTGTTGGGAGCAATAGTTTAGAAATTGTGCAATTTATTCATTTGATTTATGTTTTGAAAATTCCCATGAATACTTAAATTAATAATGCTTACTAGTCTTAAGTTCTGCTGCATTTTGCATTTTATGCCCCTTGGAAATATGTTTGTCGATATAGCTTGCATAGAAAGTTATGTGTCAGTCAAGGCATTGTCAGGTTAGGTGAAGTTAAAGGACAGTTTTATAAAAACATGCATGCTTAATTGTATGCCTAATTTTATCAAACTAGTTAGTTTTATGTATGGAGACTACAGAGAAAAAAATGACAGAAAATATGTAACTTGGTCCTCTGTGAGACCTGGAAAATACATGCTCTACTTTCATTCCACAGATACTTGCAGCAAATTGCAGGTAAAGGTAGCATTAGGTGCCACACACATATATCTGCCTAGGCCAAATTATTCAGTTTCTGGAAAATATTAAGAAAGTCACTAACTTTGCATCTTTGTGCTTGTTTTTACATTTGTGTGGATTCGGCGGGGTAGCACATTATTTACTCTAAGAAATACAGAGAACATCTCTCATACTTATCCTTAGAGAAATCCATGAGGCTGCATTTTTTGGCAGCACTGATAGCAGAAAATCTTTCTGTTGTTAATGATACAAAATCGACTTTGCTATGGTATTCCCTACAGAAAACAGTGCATTAAAAATAATGGTGGTTAAATTTGTATGTGTTTGAGAGTGTTACAATGTGAGGGGTGAGTCCAGTGTTCTGTAACAGTGAAGCATGTGCAATCCTGAAAACGTGCATGCTGTGTAAAAGCACGTAGCTTTCCTAATTTCAGTTCAACCACTTATGTGTAGTCTCCAATTTTTCATTTATAAAGCTGTGTTTAATTTAAGGCTGTGTTGAGTGTGCTTGTCACTGAGTCCACTATTGGCAAGACTGGTCATTATAAAAATATTAGAACTAACCTTGATTTGCCAGGATCCCAAATGAAGAGGAATCAAGGAGAAATTTGAGTAGTGGCCTTTTTCCCTTCCCCTGAAGGAGACATTATCAACTCATTAGCTACAAGCCTGCACAGAGGCCCCAACTGTGACTCTTAAAGCAAGAAATACATTTCTTGTGGTTAAGATTGACTTTCAGCATGCCAGCTGTCCCTCTTTTGGAAGGATTGGCCTTATTTTTCAAGTAGAACATGTGCCATCTTGATTACCCAAACTCTTAATTCAATGCTGTTTTATGCTTTGTCTCCTCAAAATACCCCTTATATCCAGCTTTGATTGGTGGGTAGATGTACCAGTACTGATCAGCTTAATTACCAGTGTGAGGCAGCGCAATGCAGACATGAGGTAGCAGCACACCTTTCCCAGCATTCTGAGGTAATTAACCAAAAAATATTTCCCTGCCACCTGTCTAGCCTTGGAGAAAATCCAGTTTTCTTTCCAAGCTATGGGAAGGGGGGATCAGCGCAGAATTTGGGTAGTAGGATGGTTTTCCATGTGCTTTTTGTTCTTCCCGGAGTCATCTGCAATGGTTAAGTATGGAGGCTGAGACTGCTACCCCCCTGTCTTTCCCAACTCCTGGTATTGTATCTGTAGCAAAAATAGGTGAAGAATTCAGATGAGCCATGCAGAAAACCATGAGCTGTGATCTTCCAGTGTTCACGAAGACTGGAATGCTGAATATACCTCTGGATGCATCAAGAACAAACATCAACGAAGTTTGGATTTACTGTGGCCAGGTTAAAATTCCTAATTTTTTCTCAGTTATTCAAAGCTTAAACTCTGTTCAAGAGCAATTAAAAGGCTAAATTTTTTGTGTGTTCAGTGCTTAGAGGAAATATGCTGTAGTTCTTACCATGCCAGGGTGAAAACATATATAGTCTAGTTACATTCATTATCTACAGAAATTAAATATAAAATCTCTCCCTCCTCAGTGCTTGCATTGATATAACATTCAAACCCAAAAGAAATAGTATAAAACGTCACAAAAACATCATGTGGAAAAAACAATCTTCTTTTTGATTTTATTTTTTAAATACTTTTGTTTCTTATACTGAAAAAGCACATCACAAATTAAAAAGTGATGATAGCAATTCTGGAATAACTTCTGAGTTCTGAAGGATTGTAAAGCATGCAAGCTAATGGATGTAGTCATCCATCCATGAAGAAGACTTCTATGGTTAAAGCATCCCAGCTAATCTAAAATATTTTTCTAAGACACTGCCATACCTTATGGTTTCAAGTGGTCTTTAACTGGTTTTGATTCAGTGAAGATTGTACAAAACAAATAACTTTGCCATTATACTAAAGCCTATTCCCATGTCATGTTTCCAGAAAACAACTCATGTTTGAGACAAGTTCAATTATCTGAGGTTAGATTTTTTTTTTTTTTTTAAATGCTGGAATAGTTATTCTGCCATGGCTCAGGAATAGCTAATGGAATTTCATTCAAGCCTCGTTTAAAAAACAAAACCCATACTTTTTGGCAGGATACAAGTGGGAAGAGATTTAGTCCACAAGATATATTTTATCCTGGCATGTAGGAGAACAGTTGGTGGAAAATGGTTTCCCCTGTAGCCAGTTAGAAACTTTAACTATCTGCCAGTGATTGCTGTGAATGTGGTGCATGACATGTCATGAGAATTCACATAAATAAAAAGGGAAAAGCATCCCGTTCAGGACTGTCTCTATGGGAGGGTTGGGAAGAAATATATGTTGAGAGGGAGAGAAGAGTTTTGATTATAAAACTTCTAGGAGTAGGCCTCTGGAGCCCTGGCTGGGATACTGAGACCTTCTGCAGTAGTTGTTTTTGGATTACATTTATTACTTTGTCTGCCGTGAACTGAGGATAATGAGGAAGGTTAAAAGGCAAGTTTATTGTTAGTGCTTATGGGCTCATTGTTCAGAATTGCACTAATTGTAACTGTGACACTATGCTACAAACAGAATCTACAAAATCTTAAATATAAAATTGTTGAAAAAAATTTAAAAAGTATACAGACACGATGAAAATTTCCAAGGAATGTAAGTGTTAATGTTAAATGGAATTAATGTTAATGTTAAATGGAATTTAAGTGTCTTCAGTTTACCACTTTATTGGCTTTATCTGGTCAGATGTGAATTAGTGACTCTTAGTCATGCTTCTTTAATCTTTTTAGCCAGTTGAAATTTCTGATGAATTTTGGAAGTGCAAGCAAACTTGATAAAAATATCTCATTCCCACTCATGATGTTTAGTTGATCCCTGATAAAATTGCTCTGCAGTACCTGTGGCTGTAACTGAGGCTGTAACAATGCTGGATTACTAAACTATATGTTGAAACCCCAGGCATTTGACTAGAAACTGGAATTTTGGAAGCAATATCCCCCACTTACTCTGTTTTAGCACAAATCCACATAATGAAGCAGCATTAAATCTTTTCAAGTTTGCAGCAGTGACCAGGATGCTGGCCCGTGGTGTGCTGGTGCCATTATGGCCAGGGGATTTTCTGAGGTATCTTGGCTGCTTTTAATGAAAGTGTGTGAAGCTTTTATGTAGATTCATTTTGCCATGTCAGGCACCACAAGCCTTCAGCCGAAGGCCTGGTCAGGGGTGAGCGAAGGGTGTCCAAGTTCTCCCATGGAACACAAAGGGCCTGGCGCTGTGAGAGGGCCTCACAGTGTGAGAGCCAGGAGGCCACTGAGGTGATTTCAGGGATTTTTTACCGGGATAGCTACATTAAAAGGGGAAAAACCCCTATCAGGCAGGAGCTTGAAGTTGTGTAAAAGGCAAAAGCCTCCTGCAGTGTTGGTGTTTGGTGAAGAGGCTTGCTGGGGAGCTGCGAGGAGCAGGGCCTCCCCTCAGGCGGCAGCAGGGAGTGCCCATGGAGCCCAGTGCCAGCCTGGGCCCCTGGGCAGTGCCGGGCACCCCTGGGCAGTGCAGGGCTGGACATCCAGGGACAGAGGGCCAGGAGGTTCCCGGTGCTCCTGGGCCTGGCAAGCCTCAAGGGTTCCCACGTTTCCCACAGCAAACCACAGCTGCTGGGCAGGATGTTTGCCCTCCCAGCAGTGGTGAGGGACCTGATGTTTCTCAGTCTCTCCCTGAGGTAGGAAGTCAGAGTTTCTCTGATCTTTTGGTTTGTGCTTTTTCCCTGTTTGTTTTATTTCAGTAATAAGATTTGCCTCTAAGTCTATCACAGATTTCTGCTCCGAAATAAGCAGCTCCTGGAGTTTTTTGGTGGTAATGGAGTCATTCACACCTTCAGGAGGAGCAGCAAGCCTGGTGGTTTGGGCCTCAGACTCAAAGCAAGGCTGGAGTTGGGAAGAACCTTAAAGATCATCCAATTCCAGCCCCAGCTTCTCCAGGCTGTCCGTGCTGTGAGCATGGCAGCAGTGGGAGCCAGGGGTCCCTCGGTTTGACAGTCACCCCATCACACAACAAAACACTTGAATTCCTCTCATTGAGGCCATTGACTTCTGTGTGCCTTGACAGAAAAGTTGTTGAGAAATAACTTTGAAAAGTCCTCGGAATTAAGAATGTACTTTGTAATGCTCTCAGTTCTTCTGTGATATTTGTTTAAATGCATTACATGAATTGCTATCCATTTTTAGTTAAAATGACTACTGAGACCATTAATCATTATAAAAACATTAATTTAATAAATCTCTGATTTGATGATTTTTCATGTTCACTAGTCTATAAGCATGTGGATTAGATGAAGAAAAAAATACTCCTGTGTTTTCTAAATCCTTTTTGCTCTTCTGCTTATTTGTTTATCTTGCCCTTGTCCTGTGTCTAACTCTGAGGTATGTATTCCTGCGATATTGAAAAAATAAGCTCAGCAGTTTTTTATTCAGCTTTTTGTCATGCCCCAAAATGACTCTTCTGGATACATTTTCTGACCTAGATTCAAATAACAAGCATGGGCTTCTGGCTTAGATAAGGAATAGTCAGTTTGGGGTTTTCCTTGCAATATGAGTTTTTTGTTCTGTTTCATAACTGTGCTGGAGAATATACATCTGGGATTCCATGTCTTTGTTTCAGTGTCTGTAATAAAAACCCCACTTATATTTATTCAAGATCCTGATGCAAATACATTGAAGGGAAGTTAGTTTTTTTCCCTGTGGGAATTTATACTTTAATTCTTTGACTTGTTGTTGAGAGAAAGAGAGACCTTAGTGTTATATAATGAAATAATTCATGGTACAATTAATGTGATGTAGGAGAACAGCAACATGATATGCTGAATTTAAATAATTGAAACTGATCAAGAGGGACATCAGCATTAAATGCTCAATAGGATTGACGTAACAAATACAGGATGGTCACTGCATTTAAGTTAAAATACTGTCATCTGCTGATACATTCCAGGCAAATGTGTTGATAGACTAAACATTTTGATAGTCTTTCCATTATTTCTTTGAGCCATCAGCTTTTAATTTTCTCTTTCTACTTAATATACTTGTGTATAATTTAAACAGAAAACTGTTCTGTTTCATCATAAAAGATTTGTCTGTTACTTTTGGTGTGTAAATCAAGTGGACAGCAAAACATTCTTGAACTTGTTTTTTGAGGCATTTGTTGACAACAACAGGAAAAGAGATCACAGAGACCGCCAATAAGTGTGGACATCAATTATTTTTTAATTGTATAGGAGTACAGTACACTAATTAAAACTAGTATATCTTGCAATGCCAAAGGCAAAATTAATTATTAATTTTTATTAATATTCAGAAGTAGCACAAGGAATACATTAAAAAAGATGTGGCTGTGACTGAGATCTTGTTTTGCTTTATATTTTAGTAAAAATAGTATGTTAGGTAAATTTTAATAGTTAAATATGCATCGAAGAGATTATGGGCATTGAACAAGAATGTTCTCTTTAGACTAGTTACCCAGTGACAGAATATAAGAGGTAGGAAAAATTCTTTAAAATTTCTGGGGCTTTGGTTTTAGCTCTTTTACTGACAAGTATAAATACACGTTATCCTGCTGTTGTTACTGAAGATACTATAACTATTGAATTGTTTATTTTAGTTTCGGTAGAATAATCAGCTTTCAACTTTTCCTAGAGTTCAACTCAGCAAGTTACATCTGTCCTGCATTGACTTGACACACCTGATGTGCTTCTGGACAAAGTTACTCCTCTTCTGTGAACAAGTGATTTGTTTGTTTATTTCTCCCACAGGTTAAACATCAGTCTGCTGTACATAACTCATTGGGAAACTGCCAGTCTGGTTCAGATGTCTGTCAGAAAGGAAGTTTTTTGAACGAAAAAAATATGTCTTTCATGACTGCTACAGACAAAACATTAATTGGCTTTTAATACACCTGCTCAGCAGGGTAAGTTATGGAATGCAAAATTTTAATATTTGGAATTCACAAAAATTGTATGAAAAGCATCTGAAGTAAGTTGTTCTTAGCTTTATTGAGGTCAGCATGAGAATAATATGAGAGAAAAAATGATAACTGTTGTGAAACCATTTAGTTGTTTGTAAGAAGACAGCTTGTGTCTGGTGTCATTTTGAAAGTGATGTCCTACTGTGATGGGAACGGTGTATTAGAAATCTTATTTAAGTAGTTGCACACTGTTAAATTTTTCTAGACTAATGAGATTGATCATTCAGGATCAGACAGGCAAACGTGTAGTTGGTTGGTTTTTGGTTTTGTTTTGTTGTTTTTTTTATTGTTACACATACCCAGACCTTTCCTTTCCTTTTGTTATAACAAAGCAAGGTACGAAAAACTTAATTTTCCAATACTTTATTGGTGTGTTTCATGTAAGTGTAGATGCTGTTCTTATCTTCTGAAATCAGCTGGTTACCTCAGAAAAGTCAAATTGTGTCCTCCCCTTGAGCTGCAATTTTGTTAACAAAAGGAGTATTGGTGATGATGTTCAGCTTTAGTTAACTGCCAGGTCTGTATTGCCATGGGTTCCTACCTCTTCAGTCCTCTATCCAAGGCCTGGAAAATATTTCTGTTTCCCATATTTCTCTGTGCTTGTGTATGTGCATGCATGTCACAGAGTAGTGAAGAGGAGGAAGCCACTAATTCACTTTGCTGCCTTCCCAGAGGAATCAGCATACGTGGGAAGAGTGGGCTCTTGAAGGCAAACACTGTTCTTCTTTCTACTTTGAAGTACTTGCCTTACCAGCTTGTCAGTAAAAATTGACAAAATACAACTCACTTCTAAAAAGATAAATAAAAACTTTTCAAAAAGTTACCTATCACTATTCTGGAAAAATTGCTCTCAGAGCTGCTCTTGGTAGTTCTTCTTCTCCCTGTCCTGAATGTATTGCTTTCTCAAGTGAGTGCTGTGGTTGTCCAGGAAAACCAGAGAACACCTTATGGAATAACATCAAAGGGAGGCACTTGACAAAGACAAGCAATTTAGATGCTCAGTTCTGGAAATGTATTGACTGAAGATGAAAGCTCTTTAGGGAAGAGACTTTGTCTTCTATTTATATAGAATCTTGCATAATTTAACAAATGTTGGGGACACTATTAATCTCATCCAACTTTAGATGTCTACGGTGTAGCTGTCAATCTTAAGAGAAGATCAATTGCACTCTAAAAGTGTCTCTTTCTCTCCACTGACTATAAAGGGAGCCCTCACAAGTAGCTCAGGTGCAGATGGCTTCATCTATATTTGGGCAGATGAATCCTGCTCTAAAATGCTTTCTAATGTGGCAAAATAATAGTAATTGATATTTAAAAAAAAATCCTTGGGAATGTATTTAATTCTTAAAACAGCTCAGAAAATGAATGGCAGCTGCTGGTTTTTGATAGTATTACGTTTAACAGCAAAGTGCTAGGGGTTGGTAACATATCCTTAACAGCATCAATCCACTCGTAGCTTCTTGAAACATTAGTTCAGAATATAAATATGAAGTAATTTGCTTGCTCAGTGCAAAAGAATAAAGCTGAACACCTGAACTGTCAATACCATAATAGCAGTCCAATAGGAAATGCTGTCTTCAATTGAAAAGACAAAACAGCGTAATTAAAATCCTTATGGGGATTACAGCAAAAGCTATCCCATACTGCTGTTGCAGAATCCTCTAGATCAGCTGATACTCTTTTTGAACATCTCAGGATCTGTTTACTGGTGGTTTTCGGAGTGGAAATGCTGTTTTGAAATACAAAAGAACATCACGTTCTTCTGCAGCTGCCCCAGTCTTATTAGAGGCAAGTTGCTATGCTTGAAAGTTGACCATGAAGAATCTACAAGACAGTGAATCAGCTGTCTGCTCAGTAGGAGTGTTTTAGTCAGCATAGATGGACTGATATTGCTCTTTCATGCAGTGGGTATAAAATTCATGGCTGCAGCTGACCTCTATCAGAATGCAGTCCATTCCAGGTAAATATATGACAAGCTATTCCTAAAGCTGCTTTAATTGCTACATGGGAAAGTAATACAAGAACCTCCGGAAGAGCATCCTATGGTAGATATACGGGCCTGTGCTTAACTGAATTATTGTAATCTCAATACACATTGAGCAATATTCCAGGCAGCCAGTGTTGTCTTGCTCACCTATGAAGGAAATTGTAGGAGAGACATAAAAATGCATGTTTAAAAAAACAGGAGGAAATTACTGATCTATGAGCCTAAAGAGATTTAGTGTCAGTTGGCATGGAGTACATTAATGCCAAAATAACCAAGTCTCGATTCAGACTGACAAAACACATACCTCACCAATTTCCCTAAAAAGCTGTGTTGTGAAAGACTGGAGGACTGAATACTTTATTCTTAAATACTGAAATTATGTGTGTCTGAGAAAAATTAACAATTAATATCACACAGCACTAGGTATCTGGAATATGTACGATGCCACCCATTTTTTTCATACTTCTGTTTTTAATTATTTCTGCCATGAATAGCTTTTCAATTGAATAAGTATTCTTCATTTCTACAGAATGCTTTTTATGAGAGTACGAATAGGAAGTTCAAATAGACTTCTACTCTGATTCTCCCCCTATCATCAAACCCTTAAACCAGCTCTGAAAAATCCCCCCGTTCTAAGAATTAGTCAGTATGTTTAGGTTTTGAGAAACTCTAATACTTAATACAGTTCTGTATAAAGATTCTCTATGCTTGTGTGGGAAAGCATCAGAAATGTAAAAGCTGTCCTTTCCAATTCCTACTGGATTTTTTCATTTTAAGATGTATTTATCGTGCCATCCAAGTGGGATGATTTCTTCTCAGCTGATTAATGTGAAGATAAGTATCAGTCCTGGTTAGATGGGATTTTCCTCAGAAATACTCTTTTGTCAGGGAAAAACTGGCAATAGAAAGAAAAGGAAGATGTTTTGGAGGACTTAAGATCAAATCTGCCTTTGGTGCAGATGTAAGTCCATCCAGTGTTTATCTGTCCTCTGCCTTAAATTGCTTTCAAAATTCTTATTCTAAGTGGTAGTTGCAGCCATTTCTATCTGCAGTATGAGGGAGTACTGCTGTATTTTAACTATTTATACAAGTTAAAAAGAAAAATAAATTTCTGTCTCACACTCATGGACAACCTTCTCATGAACTACGCAAGTCTTCCTAACTTTAAAATGAAATTCAACTTTTTAAAATCTGTCATGCAAATACTGTTTTGCACAGCCTTCATCTAGGTGTATGTGTTCCTAACTGATTGATTATAACTAATCAATTATTTAAAAAAAAAAAAAAAACAAGCAACAAGCTTTTTATTTTTAACTTGTTTAAATTCCTGTTTAAGTGCAGATGAAAAACCACTAAGGTAGGGCAAGATTGATTATATCCATTCTTTGCACCTTCTGCACATCTGTGTACAAGCAGTTACGTTGAGGCAGCCCAGGAATTAGTTAAGGGCACAGTCACAGAGAGAGGATGAAGAAAAGAACCAGCTCAACTACCAGGTTGTGCCTGTGTAGCTGGCGTTCACATTTACATACATGAAATGCACACATTCATTTGGGAGTCACAAAAAACCCTGAGTCAAATGGCATTTTGCAGATATTACTTAAGAGCAGAAATGCCACTTTAATTGAAGGCAACCAGTGAAATAAATGCTGTATTTTCAAGAGACATCACAGAGTGCAAAGGTTGTGAACAAAGCAGTAACAGCTACAATGAGCCACCAGAAGTAATAGCGAAAACTGTCTTCTATAGCATATGCACAGTTCAGGCCTTTTCTTCGCACCTCAGAATGCAACAAGAATATCCATCAAACTCAATCTGTTGCTCTACCAGTGGAGATGTATTTCAAATAGAGAGTGCAGGCAGTTACCTGGGAAGATCATCTCTTCTGTAAACAACTGAGATCTCGGGGTAGCTCTGATGTAAACTCCTTGTTTTCTCTTGAGCTGCTCACCAACCAGCCAAAGCTACAAACAGGGAGCTCCTGTGTTGGAATAATGATTTTTGATGTGTCCTTCTTTTAAAAATATCTACAAATTTGGATAGCTAACTTCTAAATTTATAATCAGTGTATGTCTCACTAATTTAAATTACTAAAACCTGACCTGTCTAGCAAAACTATATGGTGTCTGAGTTTGCATTATTGATGTAAGAAATATTTTTGTCCTTAATTTCCTCTTTTACATCTGAACCATGGTAAAAAGCTCCTACCTGTGTATGTGAATGGCAAGAAGCTTTGCTTAGCAAGCAATCTAACTTCAAGGCATATTCCATACTGTTCATTTTACTTACAGTAACTCAGAACACAGTACGTCCATGCATGAGATATCATATTATGGTTAACCCTGTGTTTCTTGTCCCACTGGAGGGTTGTCTGTCCCCTGTACTGACTTTTTATCAAATATCAAAAGGCAATGCTTGAGAATTCCCTAACTTGAATTCAGATCCTGCTTACCTATTATTTTCTGGGTGTGGACAAAATGTACCAGCTGATCTTTCAGTGAAAAATTCAATATATTGTTAGAATGGTGTCTTAAATACATTCCAATGTAAATTTAATTCTGTACATAGCAGTGATCTTGAAAAACTCCTTAATTGCTTTGACTTCTGATAATATGCAAACATTGTCACTAGAAATGGCATATGCTATATTTTGAGTAAAAAAAAAATGTGTCTCCTATCTTTGCGCATGTTTTTGTGCTGTTAATCATGGGCATTTTAAAAGCTCAGCTTGTTCTTATGTAAGACTGCTCCTTCAGGATTGGTTAGATTTGGGTTTATGAGTAATTTTTAGACACTACAGATACTTTTTTTTTTTTTTTTAGATTGCATGGGGAAAAAGCTAAGAATGTAGAGGAATTTTGCTTTTTTCAGGTTTTTTAGCTAATTGAAGAATTAGTTAATTTCTAAGGGAGACTTTACACTATTATGTTGAATTCTAAAACTGTTACACTGCGATTTCATCGAAACCAGTAAACTTGTACTCTGTCAAACTTTGCAAGCACATAAATCATTGAGACTATGTTCTCTCTTTCTGACCTTAATCAAGAGTAAATTCCCTTTCATAATCTCTAGTCTACAACAGCAAACTAAAAAGCAGATCATTAGAATAATTAGAATTCTAGTGGCAAACAAATGAACTCTCATTATTGTTTGCATGTGAAATAAAGCTCTCAACTCATAATTTACTTTAAAGTCTTCAGATTTAAACAGAACATCATGATGTTTCCATGAATGAGAGAAAAAAATGAAGCCTGACCTCCCAGGCGTAAATCCTTTATCTTTGTTCACCACACCATGGCTGGGCAGGGTCTGGCAGTACTGGGAGTAGATGGGAGCTGATGGCCAGCTGACTTCTGCTAAATGCAAGAAAGTATTGTGTGTGCCTTTTCTACATGTAGTAGAGATGCTATAGAGGTCTTTCTTCATACAGCTAATTTTCATGAAATCTGTATTGCTCTAATTACCTCTAATTATGCTGTGTCACATAGGGCAATGAATCCAAAAGTGATTAGGGAGAAAAGGGAAGGTTGGGCAGTTAACATAGGCTATAATTTCATTCACTTTTCATCTTCAGAATTACTACTTTCTTGCTTCTCATTTTACCTCTGTTTCTTTTATTACATGCTACCAATTTCCAGCTATGTTTATGTTTCTCTTATTAATGGTCTCTGTTTTCCATGTACATTTTCAACACTTTTTGTGTTCCAAAGGTCCCATCCCAGATTTGGATTCCTGATCCTCCTAATCCTCCGGCTCTATGACCCTAAACCCTCTTTGTTGTTTTAGCAAGCCATAAAATACTATATTGCTTTTCCCTTAGCTTTTCCATTCCTCTGCAATTAATTTTCTTAAAACAATTTCTCCCCATCTTTACCATCGTTCTTCCTGAGAACAGTTTACTGCCAGCAGAACTCTAATAGGCACTGCTTTGGTCATACAGGTTGGAATATGCCATTAGTGAAAATGTGCTCCCATTGCAAGATGCTGTGATTCAACAGGAATTTATCTTCTCCCTGGCTGATCTGATCCAAACTTCCTGTGTTTACTGCGCCACAGCTGCAGCTTTTGGTCCAAGAAGGGTAACTATGAAGTATAAGATGAGGTACGTTATATCTCTGCATGCTTTACAAATGTCAGGCCCTGACCAGAGGAAGATTTACTTATGCTCTTCATCCTTCTCTTATCTTGGGAGTTCTCTGATACTGCCTGTTCTCATTTCTGCTGTGAGAGGACTGTGACTGAAAAGTATTCTTTCTTTTATGAAATTCTATTGTCCTGCCCTGAGATGTTCTGATGTCCCTCCTGCTGGGAGCAAGGAATTGCTGGGTGGCCTTGCTCTTCAGCTTTCAGAGAGGAAGAGAATGTTGTAGCTAAGGCCTTTGAGAAAAGTGCTCTAACCCACAGAAATGCTTGGCTTAATATACAAACTTCTTATTGTCAAGTATAAACAAACTGGGTTGCCTTGCAATGAGAGTGTGCTGATAATCACAAGGTCCTGCATATAATGACATTCCTAGGACACCCTGGTCCATTAGGAAAATTTAAAAAAAACCCACAACAAACAGCATGAAACACTTACATACAACCCAGTACATATTAGTCAAGATGTGTTCAGAATTCCTAAAGAGTGCCCAGAGTCAGCATACAGCAGTGAAAATTCACTACTAGGTACTATTTTCACACAGCCCCTGTGTTAGAGCAGCCATCTCAGGCTGGGCACAGGCTTGTCATAGGCACAGCCCCCCTGAATGGGGTGGGGGCATCTGGATTGCTTCAGGTCTGTCCAGATTAAATACATCCATTGACCCTCTTACACCTATCATTTGGTGCAAAATACTTCAAGAAGAGGAATGTAAACACAGACTGTTCTGGTCATGTTCTGCTTCAAAGTACCTGAGAAACAGAAGCCACTCCCATAGCATCAGCTTGTACCTGTGGAAAAAATGCACACAAAATTGGGGGTCCTTCTTCATACCTGGATGGAGAATCCTGCCGCTGGGTTGGTAGATGCAGTGCTAGAAGCTATGAAAGAACATGGACTGTGTCTTTCCCTACAAGATTCAGGGAAAAAAGAAATGAAAAATAAGAATAAAAAGTCTTTTGGCCTTCCTCTGTTATCTATGGCTCCTTTTCCAGGCCTAGCATCCAGCAGTTCCTCTTCTTAGCCAGGAATGCTTGCTGTTTACAACAGGGCAGTTTTTCTGCCATGACTCTCCAGTCCTGGCAATAGAGAAAAAGCATGTTAAAATGGGTTAGAAAGGGTCTAGTGGAGTTCAGTGTGGTGTCAGGTTGCTTGCCATAGTTTCAGTTGATCTGACTGCCCCGTCCCAGTGAATCTGCATGCCTGGGTGTCAAAGGAAGAAAACAACTCCCTGAGCTTGAAAAGGTCCCTCTTGTTCCCTCTGAATAAGCTGTTAGAATGCCTGTTGGTATCTTAGGTCACTATAAAAAGTCCAAAAAAAACAGATCCACACCCTGCCTTCTTATAAATATTTTTTAAAGTAGAAGAGAATGAGACTATGAGGGGTCTCACCAGGAAATGTTATGGCTCAAGCCTTGTTGTTTTGTAAGCTCGGGGTGATTTTGGAGATGGGGCTCCCCAAGCAGAGTCTTTCAGAGGGCATGTAAGGATTCCTAGGCTGTCCTGAGGCTTCCCAATGATCCTTCCACCATTGGTGGTGCTTCAGAGCTCTATGGATAAGAAATATGAACTGTTGAGGAATTTTGTTTTCCTTTAGTAATTTAGGACAATGTAGATGCAAGACTTTTTACAGCTTCCAGGAAGAGCAGGGAAGAAATAACTATCTAAATTGAGGGAAAACTGCAGTTGCTGAAAGTAAACCACTTTAACTGATAGTGAGGAATGGAGTGCCTACTCCTAGCATTGTGAGCAGGAAAGAAAGGATCTCCGATTTGATGATTAGTGACAAATTTGTGTGAGTTGGCAATTCTTTGAAAATGAAATTTATTAAACTTGAAATAAAATGTTCACCCCTGAATGAACATCTCCTTTTGTGAGGTTCTAAGATTTTGCTCATGGGCTTTCTTACTGCTATTCTCTTGTTTGAATGACTGTACCCTTAAGGCCAAAATCCATATTGCTGAGTTATTATGAAATACAGACTTTGTCTCCGTGTGCTTCTAGACTTAACATAGCTCAACAAACGACACCTGTGTGGTAATTTTGAAGAGAAAGGCTGAGGAAAGACAGAAGGAGGAGAAAGGTATAGCTGGTGGGCTGATGTTGTGATCACTTGAAGGCACTACAGTGTTTTGTGTATTCCAGCCCTGATGCATGTACCTGTAGGTGTTTTTGTTCATGCCATTATCTAAGTTGATGGGGATATCAGTAAGAGCTTACTTCCAGTCTTGGGGATTGTATGTTCTTAAACACTTTGCCAACAGATTTTATGTGTGTTTTTGAAATCTGTTAAGGAGAAATGTGATTAGGAAAAAGCAAATTTTCTCACATGCTGAATTTTTTTTAAGCCTAAAGGTTAAGTTCAAGCTTTCTCAGCATATTGATGCGAGGAATTACCCATTAATTAAATAACATGAGTCATATTCTACCATTGATTTTTTATATATTTCTTGCTGTTTGATTTTAATTAATGGGCGTTCTGTACATAGAGGATTCAAGAAAAGGTCCAGTGTTTAGAATGGGAAATATAAAGTAAAACATGGATATGGTAGTGTGGTTTGCTAATTACAGTGACGATTGCCATCAGAGCCTCCTACACTGTCTGTGCTCAGGCAAGATTGCCATATGTCACAGGAAGCCTTGCCTGAGCAAGGACAATCAACCCCAGAGCTGATTCACTCTTATTAAAATGAAACACAGCTTTTAATGTCTTCGGAGAGTGTTGAAAAACTTGAAGGTAGGACAAAGTAAGGTGTATTTACCTCCAAATTCAGCCTGTATTTTAATCAGTAGGTTTGGCATTTTCATGGAGGACTGCAATTACCAGCATCAGGAAAGTTTAAGAAGGCTCCTGCTCACGGGCTTGATGCACTAAGCTTTGCTGATTGCTTGCTACCGAGGCAGGTAAATGTACTTAAACTAATGTCTGGATCAGAAGCAGGGCTGCACTGTGCTACATGGAATTTCAATGGAAATAAGACAGTGTTCTCTTCAAAGATCATGCAGTCTGAAATAATGTCAGTGCTGTGTTTGTCTATGCGTGGGGGGTTTTCCATGAGACAGAACTGTGCAGCATGGTTCTTTTCATACCACAATGAACTTTGCTGCTCAGAGAAAGCACCTTCAGTGCTCAGAAATCAGGAAAGAAAATTTAGCTTGGCAGGGTAAAGAGTAGGCATAGCCAACACAGAGTGCTTAAAAAGATATACTTGAAAGGAAGTTCAGAGCTGCTGCTTTGGTTATTTCATTGTCTTCTTCCTGCTCTAATCTGCAGTTCTTTATCTGGATATACAGAACAGTTGGCATTATTAGAAAACAAGAACAGTGTATTTTATGGCATCAAGAGGCCATGGAGACCAAAACCAGAGATGCCATCTCCCATAAAACTGTGATCCTCCCAGAATGACTCCTCAGCTGGCTTCTGGTATGTGCAAGGAGTAACCTCCAGTCAGCCAGCCAGTGGGACCAGTCATTTATCTCACTCTAACTGACCTTCTGTCTTAAAAAGGATCAGGACTGCTGGGCTATATCTGCCACAGTGCCTGCTTATTTTTTTCTTCCCCGAGTTCTGTTTGTCTTGCAGGATCGAGTCCTAGTTGCATAATTACGCTTTCCAGAATTAAACAGATAAATTTGCTTTAAAGAGATAATGTTAACATTGGCTGCAGCATCAGGTTCTTAATAAATTGAGGGGCATCAAAACTGGTGGGTTTTTTTAAACATTGGTTTCCACGATTGTAATTTTTAAAATGAATTTTCACAACAGACTGTATATTCATCTGAAAGTCAGCAGCTTCCCTTTGCAAAGCCTGATTCCCTCTGTCTCTGCATGCTGCAAACATGCACATTACAAGCTGTGGATAAATTTTCTTCCAGCCCGTGTCACAGCACGCTCTCCATATCTTTGTATTGCTCCCCTCAGTATATTTGGGATTAACTTGCACCACAAACATATCCCACTGCATCTGGGAATCTTAGGTGTATGATTTGTTCTGGTATGGCATCATACAATATAGTCACGACGTAAGGCAGAGGCAACAATTAAAATTGATGTTATTCATTTATATAGAAATGATTTTATTAAGATTTACTTTGAAAGTGTAATATGACTGACAACCAGTGATTATTTTAAATAAATTTTGAAGCTAATAGCAGTGGACACTCTGTGTGTGTATGATTGTGTGTGCAGGGGTCTTTTGTAATGCTTGGAGGTTGCTTAGCTGACACCCCAAATCAGGGAGCATTGTTTTTCAAACTAATTTTTATTGTCATCCGGTTTATTCTTTTTCTCATGATATGTGTCCCTTGTATCAATTTCAGACTAAAGTAGTGCAGAAACAAAAAAGGTAATGGCACTTTCCACAGTATTTCAAAAGGTTTTTAAGTGGAAAAAGGTATTTAGTATTTTTAATAAGCATCTTCAATACTATTGAGTTGGTTTCTTTGTTCATATCACAAGATTAATTATGCTGTCAAGCACTTTCAAGGCCTGCTTAACAAAGATTCAGTGATATAATGGTTTGCTTCGCATTGCCTTTTTTCTGCATAGCAATCACAATCAGCATTAGACAATTTAAAACCCTTTCACAAGCCGGAAGTTCTGAAGAGCCTTTTAATCAACAAAAGTAATTTTGCAAACAACTAGATACAGCGTTTTTCATATTAACTAACTTGTATTAAACTCTGCTATGTGCTTGAATCTCTGGTTCTGGTAATGGATTATTCAGATTTGCAAGAGACTAAAAGTGGGGAACACAATTAGCACAATATGCAGTTTGTACCCCATGGAAATTGTAATCTCATACCATTCTCCAGCTTAATATAAACATGGTGTTAGTCCTTCACTGCAGTTCCATATATTTTAATTTTCTCTTAATATGTTGTCCTTGTGTAATTACTTATTTTTTTTAAATGCTTGGAAATGTAATCCTTGTTTTAAGGGAGACCACTATTTCTATAGGACAGGTTAGAAATCAAATCCTAATACACTACAAGATTCTGAAATTCAAGCTACAATAGGAAAGTCTGTTTAGAAACGCTTGCCTTCTAAAATCATCGAGCTCAAGAATGCTTTATTGAGTAATTTTATTGCCATATAGCATTGTAAGAAATCCCACGATTTAAAAACACTTATTTGATGGAGAGATTGTATACACAAAAACACACTATGATGACTTTTTTTTTTTTTGTCAAGCACATATATAAATGAAACTAACCTGTTAATGACACCTTTAAAACACTCTTCTTTTTTTTTTCCTTCTAAACCGCTAGAAGCATTAATTTGTACCGTTGCTGCATGTGGTAATTAGCAACTTCAGCAGTGATTTTCTCTGCCCTAAACCTTTTGTGTTTGACACTATTCCAACCCGGGAGAGGAGTGACCCTGGGATACAGTGCTACAGGACAAGTGGAGCAAATCCTGTCACAAGAAATAACAGGGTCAGAAGACATTGCTAATGAAGTCATAGCAACTGGTTTAAAGAGCCAATCAGAGAAGGCAACAATCTGTAGATGAGGATATAATTAGCAGAAAAAATAACATGCTTTGGTTGTATTCTAGGGGAGCCAGTAATGAAGGCAATGACTGGATATTGAGAGAGATTCCAAAAGATTAGAGCAAACATTGTGCAACAAAGAATACCTAATTAGCAAAAAAGTGAATGTGCCTTAATTAGAAGAAAAATATATGATTGAAAGACATGGAGTAGGCTTTTAATATGAATATAATAATGACTATTAGTCCAAATCTCCAGAATGAAAAAAAAAAAAGTCCTAACTTCACTTTTTTTGCCTTTACCATTTTGATAAATGGTGGTGAGGAAGATGGACTGTAAATTCATATCATTGCTGGGACATTTATACTATTAAAACAGACAATTTTGAGACAGTAATTTAATGGGTTTCCACCCGATTTACACATTTACTACCCCTAACACAGCACTGCAGACAAAGCAGCGTTATGTCTTTTGGCTGGCTTTAATGTCCTTCTGATGTGAGGAAGTAATTATTAAAAGAATTTCAGGTAGGTGTCCTGTGGCACGTGAGCCAAGGCTTGGTCAAAATATGCTGCTAATAGGAAGAAGCCCTGGGTGGTGTTTCACACAGAAAAAGAGCCAGTGGTGCTGAGGCCTTGATTGTGTGTACATAACTACTACAACACTGCAACTTGCTTTTATTTGTTGCTGTTTGGTTGGTTTTTCTTTGGGTTTTTGCTGGTTTTGTTTTATTTTTTAAGAAGGGACTGATCCAAAATTCATTAAATGCAAAATAAAAGCTTCCAATAAGTTCACTGGCTTCTAGATCAGACTCGGAGTGAGAAGAAACCCTGGAAATTTTATTAGTAAAAATTAAACATGTTATTATCCTGAACATAATAGACCCAAATAGAAGAATCCCATAATGGATTGTGCCAGTACAGTATATGCACAGTATTTATGGCTAGCACTGATGAAAAGTATAATGTTCTACTGCTTATCATTTTATTACAATAGAAAAATCAGGACTCTAACTTGTTAATAATTTTTCACCTTTATAGACATCCAAATGATATTATATTTCCTCCCTTTTTTCTTTTTACAAAATGGTGCTAGAATATTGATTGTCATTTATTTTTACTCACGATATTTAATTGTCATAATTAGCAATCCATGTCTCATTCTCTATCTTAAAAATATCCTGTCAATTTTATAGCATATTTATAGATTAATTTAAATGTATAATTTAATTTATTACTGCATACCTTTGGTTTGTCTGTAACATTAAAATACTTATGGTACAGAATATTTTAATTAAAACTATTCATCAAATGAAGTCCAGGTAGCATCCTTATCCTTGTTTGCAGTAGGGGGTTCTGGCAGTGAAAGCAAGCAAAATAATGGGTCAATTAAAAAAAAATCTAAATATAGCTTTTTCAGAGATCTGATTGCTTAACTCAAGGTTAAAAAATAAAAAGAAAGAAAAAAAAAGAAAAGAGAAAGAATGTGCTTTTCAATGGATTCCACAAATTAGATTATGATTTCTTTTTCCTCTTGCAGGCATCAAATCTGCTAATGTCATGGCCAAAGCAGAAGTAAAACTAGACAAGAAATGGGCTTGAATTTTCATGTGTGACATATCTCAATTTGACAGTGTCTGCAGGAAATTGGGATATTGTTTTCAGAGGGTTCTACTTGTGAAAGGAGCTGTAATATTAATTTTTTCTAGCACTGGGAAATTCACCCTCTATTTATGAGAATAAAAGTATTTACCCTTTTAGGTCAAGTGTTTCTTCATATTCAAAAATGGAAAACTTTTAATGATATTTCCAATAAACTAGGAGTTATTAGTTTGCTGTGCTAGAGAAAAAATACAGCATAGCAGTGTGATGAAAATCCTACCTCCTCTTACTGAATCAAGGTTTTACTGCAGCTCTCAGCTGACAGTAGGTCTACCATTCTTTTGCCATGTATGCTATTAATTCACTTTCCAGAACTGTCAGGTACTCTGAAAGTAAGAGAAATATACTAAAAATATCAGTGTATTTCTCTTCTTCCTTTTGCTAATGTATCTCCACCAATGCTATTTTAAATTAAGCAATGAAGTAGTGTTGAAAGTTCTGACTGGCTCTGATAACAAAATAGATTAAAAAAATTAACCAGTTAAACAAGAAAAATAAGAAGAAATAGAATCAGCTGACAGCTTAATTGTTCAGCTTGTATGCAAATATTCTGACAATAATTTGCCAATGCTTTTGAATATAAGTTTAGAAACACATAATTATAACATTAATTGTTTCTTCTGCTTTAATTCTAGGTTTCTGTCACAAAATAGAAGGCTTAACTGTAATTCATGAGGAAATATAAAAAGTATATTCATTTTGTATTCAATTAGCTTTAAGCATATTCCAGTGCAGTGCAGTATTACAATAATTATTTATGTTAATCTACAGAGGAAGATACAGTGCGTTGGCATAATAAATTGTCTTTATGCTGTGCAGCAATGCCTTTTGAATCACCTTCTGCACTCACAAACAAGAGCATCTATGTGAATGGAGGAGTTGTCAGATTGCTGGATAAAGACAATGAATTAGTGGCATGTAGGGAAGATACAGCCCTACAAAATCCACCATTCATATTGATATTTGTTTTTTAAACTGTGTTATAATAAAATTGAATGTCTGAACATGAGTCTGAAGTGAGAAGAGAGGACATGATGCTGGAAGGCTGGATTGGAATTTGGCCTGGGTTTCTTATTCTTATTCCAGCTCTGAATGCTAAATTAATCACTGAGATTTATATGAAGGTGAAAGCTACACAACATCTTCATCAAGGAAAAATAGGGTTACAATTCAATAAATTGTGTGGTAATACTTTATTGACTAATGAATATACAGCTCCTTCTAACTGCAGTATTTTACTTTTGGGGACTGTAACAGCATTGCAATTACATTACTAGTATTTGCTAAAAATATGCCTGTCTTGTCTCCTGATCTTAAAACATGCTTTGAAAAAGGAAGTGAAAGAAGGCCCAGAGAGAGCAGGTTATGCACCATCCCAGAGTCTGGTGGGGAAATAAACCATGCACAGATAATAACAGTGCAAAGGAGTTGATGCTGCTATTTTTAAACAAGCTGTTATTATTGACTAACAGAGGTTGCTGTAGGTGGGATGGTGTTAATGACAAAAGCTCTGGAACAGTGGAATTGCTACTAATCCTGTGCTAGAGAGCCTGATAATGAGAAACTCCTAAGTGCAATTAAATGGTCCTCTAAAATAAGTTCTGCTACATACTTGAGAAGGAGTCATAGCATCTGAAGCAGACCCTTTTCCTTTTCAGAAATCTCTATCCACAGAGATCCCATATTACTCCATTCACAAATTAGAGAGATGAGGGAGTCTTCAGGGGGTTATTAGTGAAGCTTTTAAAAAGAGAGGAACCAAATCACTTTGAAACAGCCAAAAAACATTCTGGGAAAAGCTCAGGGAAATAAAGGTCATGCCACTCTGAAAAAAATCGGTGACCAGTGATAGGACCTGAGGGAAAGGCCTGAAGTTATGTCAGGGCAGGGTTAGGCTGGATATTAGAAAAAGATTCTTTCCCCAGAGGGTGGGCATTGAACAGGCTCCCCAGGGAGTGGGCACAGCCCCAAGGCTGTGAGAGCTCCAGGAGCATTTGGACAATGCTCTAAGGCACGGGGTGGGATTCTTGGGATGTCTGTGCAGGGACAGGAATTGGACTCATGATCCTTGTGGGTCTCTTCCCACTCAGGATTTTCTGTGATTCTATGCAATGATCCTAAAGCAGATCCATGAGTGTGTAGCACTTTGAAGTGCTGCAGCTGATGGAAATCAAGTGCTGTGGGAAACTTGGCATTTTGCAGATGAATGGTCTGCACTGAACAGCCTTTTCTTTTCTTTTTCTCAGATCCCATTTTGTTTGTCCTGGTGGCTGTCTTGGCCCACACAAGATCTGCTCTGAGATCCTGAGTAACTTTGCTGAATCGAGGAGTCATTTGGAAGCTGGCAGGGGAGCTGTGATTATTTCTTACAGCTGGTTGTGAACATGTGCCTGCTGACCAGATCGACCTTACCAGGAGGTGAAAAATCCTAGAATCATAGAATGGTAAGGGCTTGGAATAGACCTTAAAAATTATCTAGTCCCAAGCCTCCTGCCATGGGAAGGGATATCTCCCACCAGCCCAGGTTGGTCAAGGCCTTATCCAACCTGGCTTTGAGCACTGCCGGGACTTGGAGAGTCCACAACCCCCTGGGCAACCTGTTCCAGTGTCTCACCACACTCCGAGTGAAAAATATCTTCCTATCATCAGAGGCAAAGGAACTCTGATGTGTTTTCTTGTTAATACCTATACAAATTCAAGTTATGGACATCTTGAGTTTTGGCCCATGTGTTTCTGCAGTTCTCACTTTCTGCATGTATTTGTTATATTTAATAACTAAAAACAATTTGGCCATATTAATGACTCCAGAAATAGGCAAAATGTGTTAGATTTATATTATCATATTTTCTTAAAAAGAACTTACAACACTTTGACATGAATTTGGGATCTAAATAGCTTTTAAAAAAATAATTTTTGAATTTTTGTGACATTAATTTATGTACTTCTTTAAATCATAAACAGCTCAAAAATCAGAATTTTACAGAATTTGAAATCAAATTAATAAATCAGCCTACATCAATTCAGCCTTGGGTTTCTGAAAAGATTTGTGAACTTAAGCACCTCTTTCAGCAGGCCTGTTCTGCATTTTGATTTTCTAGTGCAGTGCAATCCAAGTGAGATTTATATGACTACATATTTTGTTGCAAACATTCACAGCTCAAAGCTATTACCTGACTGTCTTCCATATCAGGCCATTTATGTATCTAAGAAAACACTGGCATCTGTTTAATATTTTATTGCTTTAAAAATATCTTTGTTGTTCAGATACAATCTCACTTTAACATTTTCATGAATAGAGCCTTTATTCTTTCTGTAGAGCAGAGGACATTTACTTTCATATAAATAATATTAACTATGAGTTGACCCATAATTTGCATTGCAAGAAAATCATGTAATAAGAGTTTTTATTTCAGAATGGTTGTGAGTTTATTTGGTTTTTATTTTTTCTTAAATTTTCTAATATTTTCCTTGATTGCAAACAGGAAACACGTAATGCCTTGTGACACTTTGTATTGAACTTCAAAAAGAATACATTAAAAACATCCATAACTGCTTTCAGCTTTAGGCCCTAACAATTTATATTATTACAGATACATTCATTCTTAAGAAGCTTGAAATGTGTACAGGTTTATCCCCTCATTATTAAAAATGCATAACTTATGTACCCTATCAATCCATATACTGTAGATTATCAAGGAAGAAAATGTAATTATCCATCTTTTACAGAGAAGTTAATGCCAGTGAACAAAGTCATAGAGCAAGTAGAGTTCCTGTACAAGAAAGATTGACAAAACCAAAATTCTGTTGCCTACGTCCTTTTCCATTTTGATTTGTCTCAAATTAATGAACAGCTAATATTTTTTTGTTGCTCTTTCAACGCAGGACTACCAAAAAAGGTGTAAATTTAGAGTAATAAAACATGGGGTGAACAACTTCAAACCTGCTTCAAAGCAAGCTCTGAATCAGAGAGACAGGGACAACCTTTAAGCAAAGTCTTACAGTATAGTACAGAACAGTTCTTCAAGTTCCAGCGCCACACAGAATAGAAATAATACATAGATGAGAGAGAGAGAGAGAGATGGCTCAGTCAAATAGGTAAGAGGTTCATGGCACCTGCCTTTCTACAGCTGTGAAATGGATCTAAACCCAGCAAATTTCTTAATTCCCCCTAGGAGAAAAAAAGTCTTTAGTTACTGACACCATTGGAGCCCTTGGAGCTCAGGAGAATGTCTCTGTCTTCATCTTGCTCGAATATGGGCTTTGTAGCACTGTCTGGTTCCTGATAAGCAGCATTTAACAAATTAACACTTTCCAGGACTGAAGTAGCCAAGGATAGGTTGAGAAGGCTCGAGGTTTCCAGTCAGCACCTGCTTGTGTCAAGGCTTAAGATGAGCAGGAGGAGGTGGATGAGGTGTAGTGTAAAGCTCCTCCTTTCATGGTTTTATCAGCTCCAGCTTTCCAAACCTTGTCCTTTGTGCCCAGGGTCTAGTCCAGAAGATCCTCATGTGCATCTGCTAGGAGCTGTGTTGAAAACCTTGCGTGGGGGCTTCTCTGCTTCACAAGCTTTGGAAAACGCGAGCTCACCTCTCCTTTCCATGATCTCTGTGGCTCCCAGAGCACTTCTGGTCCTGTGAGCTGGCTGCCAGCACAGGGGGAGCAACAGGGTTTCCATGTGCAGTTCAACATTAAGGACTGATCTTCATCTCTGCCTGTATCAACATCTATGATGTGGTGTCATTTATTTACATCAGGGGTGGAGGAGGGGCGGGAAGGCTTTGTGAGAAGGAAATGGGCAATTGCTGGCAAAACAGTAAAGCCATCAGCTAACTGGCCCTGTTACCACGATTATAAATATTAACACTATAAAAACAAAAAAGGTTGGAATACAATCCAAATGTCTGTTTCCCAGGAACACATACCTGTATCAAAATACTTGGGGATGCTCATCTTAAAAAAAAAAAAAATCTGATCTGGGTGGCTGAACTGCCAGTGCTCACAGACGAAGAAAATAAGAAAGATTTGTCTGAAACAGAAAGACTTCCTGTGTCTACTTTTTGAACATGACTGTAGGAAACGCCAGCACCGAGTGCCTGTTTCTTCAGCACAGCACATTTCACTGCATTTTTTAGAATAAACAATGAGTAAGAAGGTGCTCAAATTCATAGTCAATAGAGAGCTCTCCATTCCTGACTGCTTGTCTGCATGTGCTTTTACACATCCTTCAGCTAAATCAGAGATCCAAATGGAAAATTAATTACTGACGGACATCAAGTGAATTTGTGACACTCCCTGGAGACTTTATGCCTATAAAACATCTAGGTAATCTTTATTTTCTGACAGATATAAGATATAATTTAAATTTAATGTATACTTCAAGTATTATTAAGTAATTAATCAATTATTAAATCTAAGTTACTAATATATTACAATTTTTTGTATTTTCTTTTTTCTGTTGTACATCTGTGGTTTACAAATGTAGGAAATATTGGGGGGAGGGGGGAAATGTATAGAGTGTATGCAAATTTGCACACATTGTCCATACAGTTGTGCCAAGTTGTTTCTTTCAGAAGATGGAAATCTTATAGAAAAAAATGTTCTTTATTTGCTGTTGCAAGTCACAGAAGCTTCAAAGAGGAATAAGCGTACAGGTGTAAAGGAAAGCAGAGCTGGCAACATGGAAGGGAAGAGACCAAAAAATGTTGTGGTGTCTAAATTAAAATCATAAAATGTTTCCACAGTTCGCATGTAAATCTGTGTGAATGTATGCCTTCACTCCTGGTCTTTGCTTCTGCTAAATTTCCATCCTCCTACAGAGATGTGATGGAGGGGGGTGGGAGCTCTGTGTTGGATAGAAGGAATAAATACAAGCAGGAAAATATCCTTTCTTTTACTTTTAACATCGTTTAGTGAAGAAGAGGAGGTGGGAACAGAGAATTATTAGTAGGATGAACTTAAATGTAGAAAATGAAAATAAATGTTTCCCCATAACTGTTACAGGGAAATCATTTTACTTAAAACAACTACTGGCCCAAATTGAAATTTAAAAGTTGTCCTTATTTAAGAGAATTTCAATGCATATAAATCTTTCAGTAATTGCATTATTGTCAGCAAACTTCTATTTCAGTGCCGGCAAGAATATTTGGTACACAAGTTTATTCAAAAATACTGTGATGTCCTGTTGAAGGAAGTTGTCTGCATTTTACTATTTTACCAGTATATCACCTATGTCCTTGTTTGTTGGAAAAGAATGATTTCATGTCTGTAATCTCAAATCAGTCTTTTCATTCTTACAATTCCTATTAATTCTTATCAATTGATAAGGTGGTTCTACACAATCGCTGGGAAAACATTGTTGACTCTTTTACATTTTCATCTGGACCCGTCTCATTTTCCTTGGAAGATAATACCTAAGGAATCAGCATCTCCTTCTCCTTGTGTTTTTTTCTTAATTGATGGAAAAGAACAGATGAAATATATATAATACTTTTTAAATATTCTTTAAATAGTAAATTTTTATAGATAATTCCATTCTGTTCATTTTTAGCAGAATTTCAATTCTGCCTGTTTCCAGGGTTTAAAGAGGAAATGGATGGAGAATATCAGGTCCCCAGGCTTTGAGAAATTCTGGCACAGGATCTTACTCAGCATATGAAATTTCTGTGTGCTGCACCAGGTAAAACAATCCCTGTCACAGTCAAAGGAACCAGCATTTTTACTGTTCATGCATTCCACTTGAGGTTTTATGTTGTGCATCATTCTTATTACAGCAGTTATGAGAAAATTTTTGTTATACCAGTTAAGCTCTACAAGTATGTTTTTGTGATGTGTGAAATAGTTAAATCCAAGCAATCCTAAATTTTAAGTTTTGACTTCAAATTCAACTCTGAACTTATTTATTTGCTCAAGTATAAAATGATAAAGGTGCCTGTCCAATACTCTTAAATCATGACTTTTTTAATTATATGGTCAATTAAATTGAATTTAACCTTAACAGAACTGAGCTCATTCCAAAGGAACTTACCATTGCTTTTCATCCCTTCATGTCTCAGACTCCCTCATGAAACAGACATCTTGCTAAGGCCCTAAATATGGGATATGTTGAATTATAGGGAGGAAGTTCTAGACTCTCATAGGCTTCAAAGAGAAAGCCGTGTCCTGGTCCATGTAATGAAGAAATTTGTCTAATTGTTTCTGCTAATTGCAGCTGTTGGTGGGTGGCAGAGAGCAGGAAATGACAGCTGGTCTCAGACTTCTTGGTTATGTGTCATATCTCAGGGGAGTGTGCAGCGGGTCAAGGTGCTTTTGTGGAGATGACACTTTTACACTGCTCTTAACAAACTGTTGAAGTTCTATGAACAAAAGGCTGATGGTAACATTACAGAACTGCTGATAGCAAAGTGTCACCTGGGTAAAGTGGCTCAAATCTCTTATGTCCAGACAAAACACATGCTAATGGTGGTCTGTGGCCAGGGATGTTGAGCATCTGTGCATTTCCATGATGTCCATGGGAACCAGTGGGTACTCACCACTTTTGAACTCACTTATTTATACAAATTCCCTGTGTTTTCTGTGCTTACTCCTAGTCGGAGCAGTGGCATTTCTCTGAAGATTCACAGGCTTTATCCTCTATCTGCTGATCTAATTACCTTGCCTGAGAAGCAAAACAGATTAACTGTCTTGAGCCAGAGGCACATGCTAATGGAGCTAGGAGATGGCTTTACACCACACAGCTGTATCCTCAGAGCTAGATTCAAAGGTCTTGAACACCCACAGAACCATTCCCATTTACTTTAGTAGAACGGCCCTGAGCTTTGAAACTGTTTGTCTCAGAATGTAATGTACATTGGTGTCAAGCAATGGCTGTGCCCTAAGAGTAAAATATTAACCTATAGTAACAGTACTTTGCACTTACCTAGCAGCTCTCAAATAATAATTTCTGTGCACTTTAATTAATTAACCTTTACAACAACATGTCTTTGAGGGTGAGCTAAGGATCAGAATTGAGTGACAAGCTTAAAAATTCTCCAGTTATTCATTTATGCTGAGACTATTTTTGATGGGAGTGTATTTTTGTCTTTTTAAAGATTTTCTTCCTCATAACACTGTTTTTAAAAGCATGTTTTAATCATAAGCACTTAAATATTCGTCAAGCAAAAATGAGTGTTCGTACTTTTACTGGCATCTATTGGGTAACAGTTCACTGCTTCTGCCTTTTACTGCTTCTCCTTTCACTGCACCTGCTGCCTCTTTCCCCATGTCCCTTAATGATTTTCTGGTGTCCTCACCAGTCCCTATTAAAGCAATGCTGATTCTTAAACCTTTTTTTTTTCCAGTGTGAAATCCAAAACATTAAGATTGTGTTGCATTGAACTGGTGGGCAAACATGGACAATTAGAGGAAAACACACCAGACATCCCAACTCACTGCATTGACAGAGGCTCAGAGTTCCATTAAGAGTTCTTTAGGGAGTTGGTCTTAAAGAGATGACAAGTCAAAGACATTTGTGAATATTTTTGAATAATCAATATATTTAATTTTCCTGTGAGTTTTAAATTCTTTGGACATTATATTAATGGTAGATATGTACAGAGTGCAGAAGTTCTTATGTTTTCTAGTCTTTAAATAGCACTGTCTCTCTTACCCATGGGCTAAAACAATGCAACATGTAGACTTTTCTAGAAGAAAAAATCCTTAATTTTGGTTGTTAAGGTTTAGGTAATGTCTAAATTTTCTGCTGGAGAGTAAAATCTGGAGTGGAAAGAGTACAGAAATACCAGACTAAATGGGCTCTCTTGGATCTAAACCAGTAACCAGCTAAAAAAAATTTGGAAAAGGATCTTGATTCTCCATCTCTCTTTTCTGACACCTAGAGTAAGGAAGTTCCTTTTCGTCATGAGTATACTTTTATTAAGTTTTCTAAAAAATAAAAAAAAAATTTGGGTTTCTTTCATTTGTAATATTTACTTCCTGGGAATTATTGGTTAATGCATCTTGAACTACATTAGCTCATTCAGGTTTGTGGTTGATCTGATAGCTATGTTCCATGAATCCCATGTGCCATCTGGCTGCTGTTCCATTTGGATCATATTTAGTCATTAGTTGCTAAAAAGATCTGTGGTCATTTATCTTAGTGAATCAGAAGTGGAGTTTAGCATTACTTTTATATGACACTAAAAGTCTTTTTTTAAAAGACTTATTTTTTTAGGTTTGTTTTTTAATTTTTTTTACTCCTCACATTCACTTTTAGGCTTCTATTTTTAATTGCTATATTACAAAGATTACATGTTGTTTGTTTGTTTATACTGAGTCATTATATAATGACCCTGTGCTTGGATTTCTCCTGAAGTCTAAATGTTCCTTATTGTTCTATTGTTTCATTTAAAAGAGCAATCATTGGTGACATGTAAATGAGTAAAATTTTATAAAAATAACTTGGAATAAATTTTTAATAAGACGTATTATTATCCTTTGACTCATAGCAAGTCATTCATAAACACCATTAAATCCTGATAATTATAGCTGTAGCTGCAGGGTTACTACCTTTACAGTCCTTATGCAGACTTCATTTAGAGGTCCAGTGGGGACATACACACAACTGCTACAAAATGTTGCTATTAATGGTTTCCTTTGGAACCATTGTATTGTGCTAGATTAAACATTCACTCATGAAACAAAAATGTTTATAGGTCATCTAATAGCTAAGCATTTTGTGACTTAAAGTAAATCCTTTAGCATTGGATTCCAGATTTTAGGACTTGCACAATTTTCTTTTTTTCTTCAGTATACAAGAAATACAGAGATTTTGTACTGCAGCAAAAAGCTCAGCAATTTTCTCTGAATAATGCAGCAATCACTGTTTTCCCCAAAGTAAATTGGACTATTTTAGTTTATAAAGCTGCTTAATAACTTTTTCAGTACCTCCTTTTCTTTTTTACCCCCTTGTTGCCCAGTTGCAGTTACCTTCTGGGATAGAAAGGAAACTGGTACTTACTGATGCTTTCAGCTTCATGTCTTATGAAATACATGCTAATATATTTCCAGGAAATGTTGGGTCTAGATGTAAACATCACAGCTCTTGTTCTTCTAGAAAATAATCTAGACATCCATTTTGGAGCTGCCTAGGCTTTTTGAGTATCTTCTAATGTAAATCACTTCCAGGAACATTCAGCAGAAAGGATTTTCAGCAATGTCACTCTTCTAACTTCTCAAAACTCTGCTCTGTCCTAAAACAAAGATCTCCCAAGATATTTTTAAACCCCAATGTGCAGCAGACTTTTCCCCGTGTCCTTTTGCTAGTTGCCATTTGTCTTTTTCCAGTGCAGTTTACCCTTAATTCTCACCAGTGAGACAAGCTAAGCACAAAGCCCGGTGGCAGCTCTCAGGACCAGCTTAGCTCTGGTGGCCGTTCTCCACCTGCGCCATGCTAGCAGTCCCTGCCAGGGATATCAGACATCCATGAGGAACCCAGCTGATGTCAGCAAGCTGCTATTGTAGTACCAAACCCCTAGAAACTGCTTCCACCTTCGACTGATTTAATTTTTACACCAGATTTTTGCAGTCTTCCAACTCTTTGGCTTCCTTCAATGGGCTTTTCTCACTGACGGCCTCAGAGCTGAGATTTTGCATTGTGCCTTAAAAAACCTGTGAAAGAAAGAAAGAAATATTAATCATTGCTTTAATTGAAGGCTGAGCCAGCCTTTTGCGTTCTGACAGGTGTTAATACTGTTCTACAATTTTGCTAATACTCTTCCACATTTGGAGGACCCCAGATGGACAATATGACTTTTGCAAATTAATGGCACTGTAATTAAAGATATTCCAGCATACCATAAGAGATGAAGAAATGTTTGTTAAACAGAAAAGGTGTTTTGAAATGCTGTGATGATCTGATATACAAAACAGCTTCTAATTTGTTCTCCTGGTACTAATTACCAGTAGTCACTAGATAAGATTAGACTGATGTTAATTCAGTATATTAGACAGCAGATAGTTATCCTTGCAGGTGTATTTCTCATGGCCATCAAATAACTTTATTAAAAAAGGTGAATATTTTTAAAGAGCAATATCAAAAATAGGAACTAAATGCTTTTTTTCCCCTCTTTTACTGCTACCCTCACTTTTTTTTCAGAAGGGTGAAACACTGCGAAGATTTCAGATGTTAACCCAGCAAGTCTTGATATAATCCCAGTTCCTCAGTCTGGGGAGACTATTCCTTTTTCTGTGTAATAAAGATTCCTAAAATCATACCTTAAGTCCTCCCCACTCATCTTTTAAAAAAACATTACCTGAAAAACAGCATTAAAATATTATTTCATAGAAGTTATTGAAAATATTTATTGTGGAAATTTTAGAAAGGATGAGTGGGAAAGGAGAAAAAATTAAGGCTAAGGAACATGGAACTAATTACATGTATTCCTTAAGGCTTCTTTAAGGCCTCATGCTAGATACCCAGGGAGCTAGAATATAAGTTTATATGTCTTAGTAAATCAGCATAATGATTCTTTTTAGTGTTTTGGTGTGACTCTTGGAATTTTTTAGTATTAATAGAAAATAATTCCTGTCTTTTCCCTTTCTACATCCCTTAGGGAAAAAATGCCTACTTTTAAGCCTTTTGCATGGGCATATTTTGCTAAATTTATTTATATTTTTTTAACTTGTGCAGATTTTCAGAACTTTTGAAGGAATCTCTCTCAGGATTCATAATAATGGAAACAGTGGCAACTAGAGACTTCCCAGTAAGATTTTCTATTGTTGTTAATTGCCCTTAAGAACATCTCATCACTTTATTTAAATGTATATGCTGGTTTATGGTGTATGTATAGTCACTGGAAAATCCATTGTTTTGTCATTCTGAGACCACTGATAACAGGCTTCCAAAATCTTGGGGACAGGAAGGAAGTTTAATAATAAATACCAAGTCTACTGTACTTCAATTCCCTCTGCTTTTTATTTATTAAACAGCAACACAGTGGTCAGCCAGTGAATTACAAATAAACATTGGCCATTCAATTCTTCACCGCTTAAGCAAGTGTTGCTAACAAGAGTGGCCTAATGGAAATTTTAGGGTTTTGCCCTAAAATGTAGAGAACCCCATACCAGAAAGGCACAGCAAAACATAGCTGGCACATTGTCTATAGCCTGCCAACTCTTTCCTTTTCTGACCACACTCAACTGATATTTTCTCTGCTCTGAATTTTAATTAGTGAGGGTGTATTTTGGGGATGATACATCCAGAAGTGCTGATAAAGCAGTGAGATGAGCAAATGAGTGTCGCACATCTACACAGTGACCTAACATTTGTTGGGTGTCATACAATTATTTTCCTCATGACAGGGAGCTTGAAAACCTGTAGGTAAGTCAGTGTCATTCAGTGTTTCTCTGTGACTTGGATTTGTTGTGGTTTTATGTTTTTGTTCTTGGTTGACTTTTTTTGGCTTTTTCTCAGTGGTTACTGAAAAGGATTTTTAAAAATCTGGATTCTGAAACACATATTGGTTCACCATAATTTTCTTAGTACAGCTTTTGACATGTAGAATCTGGTTAGGCTAAAAAAATAGTAATTTATAGTCTCAGTAAACAGTGTTCAGTGGTGACCTTTCTGCACAAAGGCTGTCTGCTCCAGACACCCTATTAAAGACTCCGGGATGCCTGAGACAGTCCTTGTGTGCCTTGGTACTACAGCAGGTCAAGGAACTCCTTTTAGTCAGTATGGAGATTTACTTTGTAGTGGCATTTCAAAAAGGCTGGGAGAGTTGCCCTGTACTGTACACACTTCATAATTGCTAATTTCAGGTCTTTTCAGGGTAACTGATTCTGTAATGTAAATAAAAAATTAAGGTTGTGTTTTTAAACCAAGGCATAACAGAGCAAATGGAAAATTTATATTGTATGCAAAGAAGATCTTTATTAAGACTGAACAACAAAACAGAATTTCTGAAATAGGTTGCCTTTTCTTACTGAAAAAATTAAAATTTATATATTTTTAAAAAAAACCCTCAAGTTGTATTTAAGAATGTAAATACCAAGGCTTCTTTTTAAACTTTACAAGTAGTTAAACCTCCATTGCTTTATATAACAGAAATCATAGCAGAAAATACATGTAATACTGATAAATAATTCAAGTCCTCAGATTTTAAAAATAATAATTGTCATGAAAATAACCATTTTAATAACATTTTGTACATATATATTGTATAAATAACTATTTTATACAAAATTTTGAATGGGTTTATATGCTGTACACAAAATAACAATTTTAACTACCATTTAATGTTTGTACAAATGTAAATACAAAACACCAATTGACTGTAGGGAAGACTCCTCTGAAGAGACTTTGAAATGTTTAAATTATAATTGTCAAGTAGTCTCATTGAAAATGGCAATAGTGGCTCTGGAGGCAGAGGAGGAGTGCATTGTGTGATGTCTGTGAATCACAAAATAAATCTCTCTCATAAACACACGCATGGAGCCCGGTAAGACACTGAGCACTTTGTGTCTGAGACACTTAAATACGTGCTCACCTTAAAAGCAAGGCAGGTGAGTGAGTGCTTTGCTGGCTCGGGGCCAGTGCCTCACAGGAGTGACCTCAGAGGACTGGGATCCCCTCCTGCCTCCTGGTGTGAAGATGCTCACAGCAGAGTTCCTCCAAGCGGCACTTCCCCCGGAACGCCCAGCCTTTGGGTACCTTGTCAAGCTCAGAATACTTTTTTTGTTCTCCTGTGTCTTTCTGGAGGAGAAGGTGGAGTGTTTGAGTCTTGAGAGAAAGGTATGATGTATACAAAGGATTGTGCAGCATTTCACTTCAAAGTGTAGGTTTCCCTGTTTTCCATTGTGCTGAATTTTTTAGCAGTTTATTCTGGTTAGGTGAAATAAAAAACCCCTATTTTATGAACCCTAAAAAAATCATAGGGAAACTTGTGCTTTAAGCATGTTTCAATACAAATTAGGAAACATAGGACAGGGCCCATACTTGGTCCTTTTGCTAAAGAAATAGATACATTCCTGTTTTTTTTTTTTTGTTTTTTTTTTTTTTTAATGTCCGAGACACAAGATACTGAATATATAATGGATTTTTCTGTTATATGCATCAGATAATTTAGGGTTCAGTCTTTCCTGTTCATATTTCCAAAAGGTTTCCAATTTTATGAGAACACGAGCCAGTTGCAGACCTCTTAAACTGTCTGAGAACAGTTGTCAGCACAGCTCAGAGATGCAGAAAGAAGTGTTCCAGCTTTTGCACAGTATTGCATATTGTTCTCATGGCCTTCTTCATATACATAATCATTTTTAAAACTAGACAAAAAAAAAAAAGGTGGCCAAAAATGCTCAGGTTAATTGCACCAATGAGAGGATGGAATTTTACTCATTTTTTCCCAAATTTTGTGGGTTTATATTCACACTCGAGGCTTTTTTTCTACATATAGGTCTGTTGGTGTGTGGAGCATGCTGACTCATATAAGTAGAGTTTATTATACAAAAATACAGTAAATATATCTCAAGGCAACAGGAAAATCTCACTGTGCCTTGTGTCTAATTGTTATTTATTGATGTGAGGGTCACAGCAGGCCTTACCATTTTAAAAATTGTCTTCATGAAAACATCTTCTTTTAATTTTTGCAAATCACATTTTCAGCTCTACATTGTGAAGGATGTGAAGCTTTAGATGATACCCGAAGACTTGACAGTATATTATGCCAGGGAGTGACAATTTAAAAAAAAAAAATCCAGTTCCAAGTGTAAGTTTAAAAATGTAACTAAAAGCCTTCATCAAACTTTAAAGAGCTTCTTGCGCTTTTAGCATCTGCTTATTCTGATTTATTGACAATGACACACCTAGCAACAGTCATTCCTGCTGAAGCAGTGAAGTAATGGACTTCAGGAGAAAAGGGGAAAAACAAGTAGGTGCTGCACACAGGAGAGAGGCCGCTGATTACAGACCACTAATTTGTTATGCACTCTGGCAAATCAGCAGTGATTCATATGACAAATAAGGAGAAAAAATTAACAGCTGTCATGTTGTGATGTGTTAATTTCCTGACAGTCTCTGCACTGAAGCCAATTACTGATTTAAGGGCAGGGAGAGAGAGCCCTGTTCAAGCTTCTAATTAGGCTTCTTCAAGACTAAAAGGATAAAAGCAAAAATAAGAGCAAGAGAATGAAGCAGGTAGCCCCAGCTTCATAAAGCATACATGCTTTTAAATCCTCAATTAAATAGCTTTAAGCTTAAGTGTGTTTAAGATAAGAATTTAGAAACATTTATTCACTTTTATCCACGACTCTGTGTTTTAGTCCTTTGTGTAGTAATTGGGAGATTCAGCAAGCCCAGGGGTCTGCCTTGCCCTCCTCCTGCAGCCTCCAGGTTCTGCTACTAAAAACCTTTGTTTAGCAATGCCAGCACCTGCTCATGGCCTTCAGACCCCACCAGTGTAAAGGGACATCAACAAGTTCTTGCCCTTTTGGCCCTAAAAAGGGTTCTTGTGACTCAGGGGAACCATAATTGCTGGTTAAGGGCTTGGCTCTGACTCCTACCCTTACATAAGCAGTCCTGACACTCACAGGAGGACTGAGGAGCCCTGAGCCACGTGTGGGAGCTGAGCTTATTCTGGGAGTGCCTTCACTTGGAAGCTAATTGGAAAGGAGGGCAATCAGCATCCAGCACCTTGGAGTCCAGCGTGAGGCAGGACCTGGAAACAAACAGCTGTGGTGAGGAAATACCAAGGCACCAGGTGAGTTATGCTGTGGTTGTGAAAGGAGCCTGAGTCAGTCATGTAATATGATCTGCATTCCCCAGCTGTCCCTAAAACAGGCAAATAAACTAGGTATGGCATGAAGCATTCCAGTAAAGTAGCTGATTTTTTAAGAAATATTTTATTTTCTTAATGTAACACTTAAAAATTAAACCCAGGTTTCCTGTCGGCCTGCAATTTAAACCTACAGTATAAAACTACCAACTGATTGTGAAGAACCTTTACCTGTTTTTTCGGCATTTACTCAAAAGTGACGCGTGATATAAAAAACAGGAGTTAGTCACTGAAAAGGAAGCATGGATTTGCTCCAAAAGGAAGGAGCATTTTCATCTGCACAATATTTTAAACTTTTTATTTCATATTCAGGTGGTCATGGAGAGTGATTTTTACAAGTTGATACCAAGCTTTCTTAGGGTTCTTTTCTGCTTTCTAAAAGGCAACTATAGTAAAATTTTTGAAAACATCACTTGCATTTTAAACTGGGCAGCTGTGTCTTTTGCATTATGCCTCCCTTCATTTGGGTTCAAAATACATCTCTTCCTTGCTTCAGGAATGGGCAGAAGCAGAACTTTAAAGGAAATTCTGCAGCAAATATGATGTGAATTTGTAAAATCACTGAATTTGCACTGGGAAAGAAAGAAATGTTTCTAATGAAGTTCTGCAGCCTGCAACATAGGCCAGCCTCTCCAAGAAAGTATGATCAGCCCCAGCTTAGGCAGCTGGTAAAAGCTGAGCTGCAACAATACAGAGTTTAGAATGTTTAAATGGCCCTAGACTGAAATTTCTATATGTAATTTGCAGTAGACTTCAATTACTGCTCTAGATATAAAATAACAGCTCTGAAGACAAGATGGGATCAACTGGTGAACCAAGTGCTGGTGGGGAAAATTAACTTAAAATATGTGTGTGATGTGTGCCCTAAACTTAATGCTACCAAATAAAAATAAATACATATGAAGCCAACGTGGTAATTAAATGACAGTGGAACAATACACAAGAGACTGGCTTTACTGGTGGAATCAGCTCCCAGTCATTTTAAATCCACTGCCTGCAATTCTTCCCCACCTTTATTTGGCAACTTTAGTTAAATAAAAAATTTTGTAAATTTTGAGCAATTAGATAAATCAGATTATATGCTTTTTGTTTTTCTTGTGTTTGAAGGATTTAAGAATCTAAAGTTATGTCATTGGTTCTTAACCTGCTGTAGGTTTGCATGCTACTCGGATGGATGTCTATTTTTAATAGTTATTAATATTTTTTGTATATTTCAATATAAGTGATAGGAGGTATGCTATTGTAAGAGGCAGTAAGACCTTTCTGACATTGATTTTGCTTGCAAGTTCACCCTTATTCTTGCTGGGATGAATAAAGGTAATTCAGTCTCTAGGCTTGCTCAATCCAGATCTACTATCAATTCAATTGAAATATGTCTACATTGAATGTATTATCTTTTTCGGAAGGATAGCTAAGTGAATTAAGCACATGCAATACTTATCTTATCAGTGTCTAGGCTAACTTATACTTTATTGATTTATAGTGCCCTTCATAAGCACAAAGGTGTTCTGCACTATTTTATGCCCATGGACTGCTTCAAGAACCTTTGAAATGCAGCCCCTTCTGTCATTAATTTGCTTTCATACCTGATTGCACCCAGAGTCAACTGCTGCCTGAAAGCAGAGTCTTCAAACCCTTTTCAGGATTCTGTTTCACAGACTGGATGAGTTATAAGAGGCCAAATCCTGGAGTCTTTCCCAGGGATTGCTGGACTTTGGGAGCCCTGCAGCCCTCCAGACTAGCCTGTTGAGCGTTTAGTCCTGGGCATGACTCTGGCTTGGTGCCTTTGCTCTGTAACACATCAACTTGTTCCTTGCTAAGTGGTGCCAAACTGCAAGGGGGAAGTGGTGGAGCCACCAGGAGATGTGGATAATCCCCCACAGGCTCCACACAGATGCAGGGTGGGCTAAGATTCCTGCATGATCTTCCCAGTTTCTGCTTCTGTAAAAAAGAAAGGGGCAATCTGACTCCTGGGGCAAATTTAGTTCTCATCCCAGGAAATCTGTCACTGAAGTCAGTGGGTGTTTTGCCTGAATAAGTATTGAGTAAAGACTGAAGGCTTTGGCCTAACATTTATATCAAATATGGCCTTCCCAAATTCATTAATTCCAGTTTTAAAATTATATTGTCCATATCTCTTTTTACTGTCCCTGACCCCTTTTGCACACTCTCACCATTAACACTCCCAGTCACAGATATCTGGGAATGTATTCCATCATCAGTAATACATTCAACCTGACTCATATTCATAACCCACTCCAAGTTACTGGTATGAGGAGCATGGCTATGGGTTACTAAACACTGGATTTATAAAATGTGAAGAAAGAAATATGCTGCACTTAAAAGTATCAGAGCACATTTTGCAGTGTGCTTGATCTTTTACACGTGGTCTCGTGCCACAGTCTGCATTAAAAGCAATTAATAATATCAACTCCTGTGTGAGCAGCACTGGTGGATTTTACCTATTCTATATATTTTACTTTTCATGTGATGATGAATAAATTAATCCCATTAATATTTAATTAACTTTAAGTTGAAAGGTGACATCTAACTTAGCCAACTTACTGTTCTGTAGCTAGTTTAACTTTGGATCATGTGATTTTAATTCTTTCCGTATGACCAGGTGACTAAAGGAAAAAAAAAAGAGAAAGAAAGGGAAATGCACAGATTAATTTCATTCTTTAACCTTCCTAATGCATCTGCTTGCTTGCATCGAGTCGCAGACAGCAGATCATCACATGATTTATAGTAGTGACCGCTGCCTGCATCTCTCAGGCTAATGACACATACACTAAAGTCATTGATTTGTATGAATAGCCTCCGCTCTTCATTTATCACAATTTAATGTAAGAGTTTGCAATGCAGAAAAAAATTTCACATGGGAAGCATGGCCCCACAGGCCTGACCGCTAAGCAGTTATGAATCATTTGCTGCCTTTTAATATATAGACTGTTCTATTCCTGAAAATGCCCTGTAAGGTCGTGTTTCTTTACAGAACACCATTACAATTAAAAACTAAAAGTAGATGTTTTAAGCTAAAGTATATATATGAAGCATGGCAAATTTAAACCGTTGTTAGTGTTTCCGTTTTCTCTTTTTTTAAATACAACATAAAAAGCCAATTTTATCATTGATGTAAGCAGAGACAATCCATTTAACTTTAGCAGAGTTGTACCTGGTTTTGTTAATCCAAATCTGGCCCATAAAGTTTATTGATCTGCCTGTGTAGTACACAGAACTCCAATAAGAATACTGACCTAAAACCAGAGAAGTGCTATGAACAAGTAGGATTTGGCAAATCATATTTTCCTCAAGATAAAAAAAAAAAAAATCAAGTTTAAGTTAGAAGATAATTCACAGTTTTGCAAACATATTCATTAGGGAAATTTAAAATAGTTGTATTTGATTATTTTTTTTAAGTTAAGTCAATACATTGGGGTTTTTTTGTCCTTTAACAACAGTTGAAAATTCCCATTAATTCCAGCTCCTACATTGTTTGGTGTCTTAATTTTAAAGGGACATGAGAGGTCAAATATAAATTAAAATAAATCTTTATTTTTATTTTTAATTATATTTATTAATATAAGTATCATCCAGGCCATTAGTTCAAAATTATTACAATAAAAAAATAATTAATTCCTTAGTAGTGCTCACAAAGCAAAAATGAAGTACAAGATGTTGATTTCTGATGTATTTGTAATAGAATGAAAAATAACAAGAAGGATTTAACTCTGTTTTCCTTATATAAGAAGAATGATAACATTAACAATCAAGCATGGTATTTGAAACTTAACAAAGGAAATCTGCTTTTTTTAGTCTTATACCATCTACTGAGGTTGCATACATATGATCATTGTTGACTGCAAAAGATGTTGTGTCTTCCTGGGGGCAACTCCTCTTTGTACAGAAATTAAAGGGTTTTTTTTTTTTCTTTTAAATATGAGATCAAAAGCCTATCAGTGTTTTGGAGTTCTCAATACAATCCTGCTGGTCACAAAATCACTGTTTTCACTGGAGAAGGAAAACTGAAGGAGTGTTTGTGGTTCCAGAAATAGGTACTTAACAAACAATGACACTGACTTCTTTGGGGAAATATGCACCTTATGTTCCAATACTTGCAGCCTGCACTAAGGAGACAGTATCTTGCAGGAAGCACAGTTCACCTGATATATTTTATTTTTTCTCAGGTAAAAAAATCATGACATGAAGGGAAAATATATGCAGGATCATAACACATGGGAATCAGATATCCCAAACATTTTAAACTTTCGCCTTTATTTCATAAATGTTAGTTGCTAAACTAATATTTATGTTAGAATTGTTAAATTCTAAAGTGTTTGGCAATGTTTTTAGATGTGCAGAAAAAGTGTGATGAAGCTTCTATTGTGTCAGCCACTGACACTGCCAAGTTATTTTCCCTTAAAGATACACTTTGTATGCAAATGTATTTCAAAGATTGAAAACTATGAATTTTCTGAATTTTCTTCTTGTATTGCTTGACAGGGACCATGTGTTAGACTGCCATTATTCAAAAGAAAGAAAAAAAATGAGGATTTTTAATGATGACTCTGAAGAATTTTGCATTTTGTCTTTAGATATTTTTGTATAAGCAATCTTAATTTTTTTTCTGTTAAGTGTGTAATTCAACCAATTCCCAGCACAGCATGTGGTGAAATGCAGAAAAAACAAAGTAAAAATTGATCTAGAAGAACTTCAGCTATTGAGAAAGCAGGTAAACATAATGACAAAGCCTCACATCTCCCAAACTTCAGACATTTTTAGTACATATCAGTTGTTATCAGAATAAATCATTGTGGTGAACATCTTATAGCTGGGATGAATCAGTGTAATTCAAGCACATCAGTCAGCCTTTTAAACATTCCAAAACAGCTGGGTTTGTGCAGTCTGACAATCAACAGGCCATGCCATTTTTTTTTTTTTTTTTGCATTTGGAAGAGGCCAAGTAGGCCTGGTGCAAGGCTGGCCCCTGTGAGGGTGTCCTCTGGCTTTTCCAGGAGCCGCAAAAACCAATTCTTACACCTGAAGTAGTTGGCAGAGGTTTTCACTCCAGAGCTGTGGCCAGGACTTCATCATAAGGCTCTACATTTCCTCAAGAGGAACAAAATGTTTCTCTACTCATTTCTAGTAGGAAGATGACATTTATCTCACATGGATATTGAGATGTTTAATGTTCTGACTTGTTAAGCTGTCGTGCCAGGAGTACTTTTATACATGGCTACTATCTGTGTAGTAATTTATTGTCTTTGTTTAAAATACATCTGCAATTTTAAAGCTTGCATTCAGTATTTTTCAGATAGCAGTGAGTCTGGTTTTCGTTTCAGGATGTGGCAGTACTTTGCACAGACTGTTTAGCTGCTGTAGGTGTAATGTATTAAATTGTTTATGTACACAGTTTATGCAGTCATATTCATGGCAGACTGAAAATTATGTCAGAAAACTGTAGAAGAAAATATTGAATTTTGCTGTAGTGTTAGGAAGTACTAACAAATGCCCCAACATTTATGCATGTTTTATATACCTTTTTACTCTGCCATTCACTGCAATAATATAGTTCTAGTCCATTAGTGACTGCCACATCACATGTTGTAGCCATAACTTCTTGGAAAACAATTCGAGAAAAATCCCTAAAATTAGAGAGAACGTATCACAGCCTGCACATCTTATTTGCATATGTAAATATATAAACAAGTCTTGTTCTACTGCAAGAGAATATGCTTCAAAATGGAGCTTAATATAGGTCTGCAAAACAAAAAAAAAAAAATATAAGAACTGGGGTAGAGTTGGATATTTTGACTTCATGCATGAGTTTGATATGAGACACCTGGTTAGTTCCTAAACTTTCTAAAAGGCAGTGTGGAAGCAGGATAAGCCTTTCATATTTTTTCAAGGTTATGGCCTTTTATCTGTATGGGGAGGTGCCTAGCACATTTCTCAGGCTTCTTAAAAATAATAATAATGACATAATATCAAGTTCTGGGACTTGGGAGATCCAGGCAGGCAGCCTGATCTTATTGTTGGAGAAACAAGTGCCAAAACTCCCTACGGACTTCTGTGAGAGCAGCTTTTGCTTTTGGAGTTAAATTTGGGTGGATGTTTTGTTTCCTGGAAGAATTTATTATTTCAAAATGCAATTGTGTTCTGGCTTCCAGGACATAAATATGTAGCTGTAACTGGTTTTTAATATAATGGTATATGTCATCTGCATGTTCTTAGGGAGTGGAGCTCTCAGGTCGCTTCTGGAAATGTGGGTGTCATGCTCCAAAATGCTTTTTCCAGGGCAGTCTGCTGTGTAGCAGCCCTGCAGGAGGTGAAGCCAAGGCTTGGGGCTCTTCCAGCTCTCTCCCAGCCCAGCACAGAGCTGTCTGGAATTGGGTGAGAAAATTTCAAGGCAGCCAGTGAGATGTGAACTAGTGCAGTGAGTGTAGCAAATGGTTAAGTTTAAAAGCACTTTTAAATTACATTGAAGATCTGATATCCAGATTCTGGGCTGCATCTGGCCTGTGGTTGCCATAACTTGAGAGAGAAAGGCTGCTGAAAGCAGCTGTGGGCTGAGGGTGACCTCAAAGGCACCAGTCAGCCCAGTCACCTGTGCCTGGTGATTGCAGAAGTAAGGGAAGAGTCTTGACCACAGCCTTTTCAGAACAAAACTCTGCATCAGATGAATCCAAGTGAATCCTTTAGGTTGGAAAAGACATTTAGGATCTTAAGGTGTGGTTGCTTTTAAGTCATTGTCTGTGCAATTAATAATGCAAGTTTTAGTTTGTTTGTCCTATGTACAGTTTTGCAAGATGTGAGAAAAGTCTTTAGGAGAGGGTTTGTTGTAGTTAGTGCTGACACCACATTAATTCAGGCTGCTGAATAAAAATCTGATCATGTTGTAGCATTTCCGTGTAGCCTCCATGAAATAGGATATGCTTCACTTCCCAGTCTGAACTGTAGTCCCTTCTTGTCACCCTTCACTTTGGAGGTGGCTGGAGTTCATAGTAGGTTTGTGACTCAAGATCATGCGTAAATGTAGTGCTGTGAAAGATGAGTTCAGTGCTTGTTAGAAAATATTAACAGAACAAGCAAAAGGGTAAAAAAGGTTAAAAAACCAGAAAACCTTCTTTGATTTTAGTTCTTTGGGATCTTTAGAACAAAAGCAGAGCGGTGTATAGCCCTTCATCTTCATAAAATGATCTAGCCCGTGTGAACATTCTCTTTGAGTTCAAGTTCATGATGTTACTTCTGAAAGTATTTCCAGAGCTGCAGCATGGCTATTAGACATTGATGTTAATAGTAATGAGGGTAATAGGTCTATTAATTGTGTTACATCAGCATTAACTTTGAATTTTCTGGAGCTTGATATGAAGTTTAAAATGTTCTTATCACCTTGGTATCTGAGCATCGTGCAACAATTATAAATTTATTTTAATTTTGTGTTTAAAATGCTTAATAAAAATCTACACAAAGGACATTGTTTAGCCAGGAGATTAGAATATTTTCCTTTTCATCAGTTGCATTCTCTTGGGTGCATCTGTCTCAAATGTCTCTCCTGAGAATGAACACCAGAGGGTTTAGATTTGTGTTAATTATTTGAGACTTTCAGAAACCCCTATTATTTACTTGGTAAATGTGTATTTCTCTAAGATTATCATCATTTTGGCTTTTTTTTTTTTATTCTCCTTCTTTCTGGGTTTTTCATAACATTATGATTATTCCTGTCATAGGTTCTTATTGCTTTATGTCTGGGTGCCATTGGTTCCCTAAAGCAGAAGTTCTAAAAAAAGAAAAGGTTTTTTCAAACAAAAGAGCCCAAGTTTTAGCCCTGCTTCAGTGAGGCACACAGCCATTTGGCTGTTTCCAGGCACACAAGTGTATTCAGCCAGCTGGATTAACCACATGCCCATGGGCAGCTCTGCCATGCTCATGCCATCTCTGCTTCCGTCTTGTGCTGCTGTGGTGCTGCGGCTTCCAAGCTGCTGCTGGCGGGGCTCCAGCTGCGTGGCTCCACACGCACGCACAGCTGGGATGCAGCTGGCTGCACCTGGCTACCTGGGCATGCCCTGAGGCACAGCTGCACTCGTGCAGCCTGTGCTGCTCCTGCTCCTCGGCTGCTCCTGAGGAAGTTATCTTGACCCACCTAAATGAATATTTGACAGCATGTCACAAGTAAGCAGTGCCGTGCCCCAACTGCCCCTCAGGCTTGCCCAAGTGACAGTCTAGGCAGGACATTTCATAGAAAGAGGGAGACTGCTGAGATGTGCCAGAGACATCTAGAAGTGAGCTCTGTCCTGATTCCATATCAGATTCTGCAGGATGGTATGAGGACAATCATCACATGAGCTATACAGGAAATAGAAGAGTTCCTTACTTGAGTCTAGAACAAAGAGGGAGATGTGATTTGTAATGGGAACCTGTGTTCATTCTGTTTCCTTTCTTTGCTCCTACAGCTCACAGGATTCTCTATTGCAGTGTGAGTAGGGATATATGAGCACTGATATTTTTCATAGAGAACATAGAGAATTTTCATGGGCCATACCTATTTTGCTATTTCTATAGAGCACTCATTGTAAAATACCTAAATGTTACTGAATTTACTTAGGTATCTACTTCATACAGGTTTTGGGCTTTTCTTGTTCAGTGCCTAGTTCTCCTTCCTCTAGTTCTTTGCTTTGTGAAGAAATAAGTTCCCAAAATATTCAGGATAATTAATCTTTACAAAGACATTTGCTTTCTATACAGTTATACTTTGTCTCAAAAACGCTATAGAACTCTCTCTTAAGGGTTAGTATCATACCTTTCTTCACTTTATTTTTATGTTGTCCTCTAATAGATGTTATTATCTGCTGTAATTTTTTTTACTGAAATAGTTACATTTGTCAGTTTTTTATTTTAGAAAAGTTCAAGTCACAGCAGAACTTGTCCCTAACATTTAACTACATCAGAAACCTATTTATATAGAAAATGTTGAATCTGTGCATTAATTTCCAAATTCTAAAGACCAACCAAAACCAGTGTGTATTTTTCCAACAACTTTTATAAACACTCGCCAAGTTCAATTTGCTATTATGGTTATTATAACTATATGCTTGATTAACCCTTGTCTGAAAAAAACCCACTTGGAAGTATCAGCAGTTTTTCACATTTTAACATGGGGTAGGGTTGTCCAAGAGAGCTGGGCAGAGGAATTTCTTTCAGCATGTGTTACAGTGGAGCAGTAAGATGTTGCAGGGGAGCAAGTGGAAAGAACACAAGCCCTACCAGCCCTGGCAGTGGCAATTTCCTTGGGAGCAGTAACAGTTCCAGGCAGCCCCTTCTTGGCCCATCATTTCCCCTGATATTTGCCAGCCCTGGCTCTTGGGCAGCCATGTGGTCACTAGATCACAACATTTGCTCAGCTGAAATGCCTGCCCTCTTTTGTCCACCCCAGCTTGTCTCTATACCAGTCCTTCACTATGTCCTTCCTGCTACAGTTTTGCCCTGGTCTCCACTCTTCCCCAAAAAAAACCCTTCAAGTGCTTAAAAACTGTGAATATGTAATAGGCTTCAGAATATGTTAATAAACTACCTATGAAAATAAACACACATGAGCTGAATCAGCAATTGTTATTTGCAACTATTTGATCCTCTGTAGTTGTGGCTACTTATAAATAACCATCATTAAAGGAAATAAAAAAACCATTTGATGCTCCTTTTCCAATTTCATGATCTAGATGATCTGCTTGCTGAATAAAAAACCAAAAAATCCCAATCTATTGTAGTTTTAAAAGTATTTGTTGGGTTAGTAGTTGGACAAGTGCTGCAGAAATGATGAATATTGTGATATGCTATCAGTTGTTTTTATAGCCTCTGCTCAGGGTATTTCCAAAAGTTTTAAAGTCCCAGTCTGGAATCTGGAAATACTTAATGGAAAATAAGAAGAAAACCAAAATACAAACCAAAGCAAAACAGCAAGAAAAAAGAGGTGAAATATGTTCTGCTATATAGTGGTTAGTACTAGAAGGTCTGATTGGCACCTGGTCTGTTGAGTTCTTAGAAAAATCAGTGAATATAATGGTAGCAAAAATGTATATGAAAAAATTTTATTCTTTCACAAAGTACGAACACTGCTATGCAATCAAAATATGTCAAACACAACCAGTCTCCCTAAACTGTTCAGGAATGCTACCTGAGATAAGTTACTCAGCAAGATACAGTTTTAGAGAGATAATGATATATTTTCCTTACGTCTTTGGGTTTAGATCTTTTTGTAGTTCCTCCTCTGTAGTCTGATACCTGACTACAGTAGGTCTCCCTAGGCTCTAACAGTAATCTCTTCACTGCTTCCTCCCTGCTTCAGTTTTTGTCAATTCTGCCCATAAATCCCCATAATCTCATCTCCTCTTTTAGACTTGACTGTGCCTTCAGCTATCCTAAAACAATCTTTACTGAGCCTGTGTTCAGTGACTAACTTGGCCTCATTTCCTCTGAAAGCATTAATGGGACAGGACAGCTTCATTTCCATTTTACAGCAGCATTAGGAAGTGGTGGTCACCTGGATAAGAATAACATGTAACAAGATTTTGACAATATTGAAGACTGTGGTCATTCTCTCTGAGGGGAAAGCAAGCTCATCTTTCTCTTGACATCAAGCATAGCATGAGGAAGCAGTCATGCAATTCCCTATATCCTTCTGCCTGTTTTGATGAGGTTGCATATGAATCCATCACGGTTTGTTTTGCTAGTGATCGAATCTCTTCTTCACTCTATAGACAGACTTATGTGTAGCAAAATTAAACACTTTGAAGATTTTCTTAATTAACTTCCCACCTTTCCCCAAGAGACTCATCTTTCTTCATCTCCTCGATGAAGAGAATAAAAGAATAGGTTTTCTGGCCCCTGGCCTTTTCTCTTACCAACCTGAAGACAAGAAATTCAGGTGCCATTTTACTGTCCAGTATTCACTGTTAGGGAAGTGCTGAGAAGGTGAATTAATTGAGTGTGGGCTGCAACTGAGTTGAATAACATCACACACTGACACATACTGTTCATTAGATTTCTTGATGCAAAGGTGGTTTCTGCAATAATGGTACCCATGTTTTAATCTTATCTCTCAGGCTTGGGGAAAGAAGATAAAGCACTCTGCTGTGTAACTGAACTGCTTCATAGGTACTAGAGTCCTGAGAAATGTTCTTAATACCCTTTCCAATGGCTCTAGCACATTTTAAATTGCGTTATGAGAAATTCAGCTTAAATTTCATCACTCCCAAGGCACCTGGTCATTTGCAAAACCAGGTTGGTATACATCTATTACATAGATTAAAAAACAACAAAAAATGACTAAGTAAGTTTGGGTGTATATAATTAACTACAAGGATGTTGCTCATTTTCATTTCCCTTGTAAACACTTCCTATATTTTCTTTGCTTTGAATGTAGGACCCCTTGAAGGGGTGGGGGAGAAAAATCAGTTCTCACCCACTGTTCTGAAAAATGGATCCTGTTCTCTTCCTGTGGCACTGGCTAATGCTTGTCTCAGTTGCTCAGCATGATGCTGTAATGGAAGAACTGTTTAGACTGAAGCTCCATCTGCTTATCAGTGAGAGGCTGCAAGCCTGATAGCACACTCCAGTGCGTCTCTTGGTGTGGAGAGAAGGCTCTGCAATGGTGTGTGGGAGGACCGAGAGTCATGGTAATGAAAGTAATGCTGAGTGAAGGGGCTGCAGCAAGGTAGAGCCCTCTCTGTGATATTCTGGTTGGCAGACTGGAGTAGCAGCCCCTCTGAGTAGGTGTGGAGTGAAGCAGCAGCTGTTTCTCACTGTAGTGGGCAGCAATCGGGCTAAGTTTGGGTGGAAGTGTGGTAAGGGGGAGTTATATGGGACGAGATAAGATCTGGTTTTACTTGAAGATAAAGAGTGAGAGTTTGGCAAGACACATATGTGTATGTGGAATACAGCAATTCAAGATCTATGACTTTACAGAAATTCGAGTAAAGCAGTTTAGTAAGATGAGACCGTGTTAAGGAATGGAAGCTGACTGATGTGGGACCTGGAGAGAGAATAACCTGTCAGAGACAGTGAAGGTACAGCAAGGTTATGTGGAAAAATGAGGGGCATCTTGGAAAGTGCAAGGTGTGAAGGACGGAGACTGAGTGTGCCAGTCAGCTGTGCAGAGTCTGGAAGAGCAAAGACAGCTTTGGAGCAAAGGCAGTAGATGAGGAACAGAGGGCAGGAGAAAAGCTGTCCTATACTCAGCATCCCTGGCATATGGGGTTGACAACGTGCCCTCTGGGTGCAAAGGATGAGTACAGTGGTTTTATAGTTGCTGAGGAAAGGGATAAGAGCAGTACCAATATGTGGCAAAGGATTTATTTGGGCTCTCCTGCATTTTTGGGAGTGAAAGGCTTTGCACAATGCCTAACTAGATGTCGTTCTGTGATGTGTCTTTAATGTCCCAGGGAGGAATGGAAGACTGAGTTTTAGCTGTAAAAGATACTTTTATAGACATCATATCTGTCTTTTAACTAGGACATCATATTTGTCCTTCCAAAGGACCCAGTATTGCAAGCAATGGGTACCTTGTAACAGCATTACTTTTGTGAATGTTCTTACCATGCAAGTCTTCCAACTGTAATTCTTGTGTAACAAATATAACTCAGAATGGGAGATTTTTTTTTCTGATTTTAGACCAAGTGATTCTCTGTACTTGAGGTGAGAGAAACCTTGTTACTTTACCAGCAGTGCAGTATTATTTAAATTCTACAAAGTTAAGATATCACTATTTGTGCAGAATTTCCTCCTGCTACCCTGTTCATCCTTATTTCACAGTATTGCATTGGGTAACAAAGATAAAACTTGCACAGACCTCATATTCCTTGTCTTGTCTCCACCAATCTTGTGGCATTGTCATAGGCACTAATACCCTGTGTGTCACCCCACTTCATTCTGTGCTTTCCCACTCTGCAGATAATAACTGGTCTCCACTGGGATTGATTTACACATTAAACATTAATTATTTTCCTGTCCTTGGTTATGCAACATCACTGTGCCTGGCCAGCAGCAAGATGTGGTGAAAACTTCAGTGCTTGGGCCTGGCGTATTTCTGCTTCTTGTGTCAGCCCTCCCGGGTAGTGGCAGGAAACGGTATCTCCCAAACCTGTCAAATCTATCACTCTTCGAGCTCAAATGTTGACAGGCCTTGGTACAGCACACTTTAAACAGATCTGTTCTCTGTCACTGCCATGACAGTAATACATGAATCCACAATCACAATGATTTTAGAAACAGACAGACAACATGAACTGTAAAAGCCTGATCCTGTTGGAGCTTTTTTGGATGAGTATTTTAAAGGGAATATTTTTGTGCTAACATTTTTGAGAGTATTGCATTTTTCTGATCCTGAATCTCTTGTTTCTTTTGGATGTCTTGATTCCTTATCTTTACTCTTCAAATATTCTCCATTTTTCTTGTGGTTACCTCAGTCTATTTGCTAGAGTTTCAAAGCCTTTTACTGAAGATGTTGCCATGTAGTATCTAGATATCCAATAATGTGATCAATTGCTCCCCCCCCTCCACTGAGCTGAATGCCAAAGTCACAGCAGATGTTGTTTGAAAGAAGGAGGCATTTGTTATCTCACTGGACATTAAAGATAGAACCATATTTACTGTAAGAAGAAAATGATGGCAGAAGAAGCCCTTGAATGCTAATAACATCTCACAATAAAACTAGGCTGGAGATTAGTGATGCCAACAATATCTGTGAGTGTGGATGGCCAGTTGTATATGGACTTTCTGATTTGACTGTGTAGCAATGCAACTTGAAGCACTAGCTAGGTCCAAAAATGTGGGGGTTTTTTTTATGCTCTGGTCCATTGTATACTGCTCTTAAAAGGCATAGTCTAATCTTCTGTGCTGTTTTTTTGACCCAGGCTCCTGAATATAAATATTGTTAACATATGTTGCAAAATGACGTTTCTGACTCTTGAATGGCCAAAGGAGACAACTTTCTGTTTGGGTCAGGAAGAACTGTTTTGCCATCCACAGTCTCATGAGCTGAGTGTTTACCCAACAGGGCCTTAGTGATCTACCATAGTAGGTTAGTAAATATTAATATTTAACAGAGCTGATACTAAAGCTTCATGAGTAGGAATAATGTCTCATTATGACAATGTTTTCTAAATTTTCATAGCTCTGTGTGAACTGTTTCTGATGTTGCTGAGGATTTGTTACCTTGAACTGAATGTGTTCAATATGGGAACCCTAATGGCCAGATTTAATTTTCTCACTTTTCTGAAAATGTTTCTTTGGGTTTGAATGTTGAGAGCACAATGCTTCAAGTACAGGGATAATTTCCCTCTGAGGATAATATGTTCAGAGGGCTATTGGTTCAAAAGAAAGTTGTGGATTTGTCTAAAAGTTGAAAGGGTCCTTTAAATTTCTGTCTATTGCATTCTGAATCCTTTAGAGGTTTTTTTTCTGTGACTGTCTAGGCACCAAGTTTGAAGTTCACCCTGACCACAGCAAGAGGCACACTAATGTCCATATTAAAATATTTAATAGTGTTACCAATGTTACCAAAATGTTGGTTGATTCCATGTACCTATTGCATCTCAGGCTCTGTGCAGAGGTTTGCACATTTCTCTCTACATGTATAGTGCTAACTTTTCACAAACAAGATTAAATGAGTTATAGAGTGGCATTTCCTTGTTATTTTCTCCAAATTACCTTAAAATTTTAAGTATGTGGAATGTAATTACCAAAAGAGTATCAGTAACATTTAAGTTTCTAGTGGGTAAGCAAATCTGGCTCTTCCATAATGTACAGGTGCATAGCTCTTATGAGATGAAGGCATAAGTAAATTGCCAGTTCCTTTGATACCATAATGTTTCCCTAATGGAACCATGGAACATTAGACAGGTTTCCCAACACCTCCCAGAAGGCTGGATAAAATACTGTTTCTCACGATAGTCTTCTCTGAGTTTTAATATGAACTCTTTTTCCTGTAGTACCAGGAGCCTATATGCAGTGTTTTCACCCCTTTACAGACTGATAATGAGTGAACGTTCATGTGGTCTGTTGCACAACACTAAGCTCTTATTTCACTGTCTGCAGTTATGTTCAGTAAGTACAATATGAACATCATCTCAATTAACAGAGTACCTTCAGGGCTTTTCCTAGCCAACTATTCTAGCACGCTTGTCCATACTGTCATCAGCACCTAATCAACTAATGATGGCTGAAAATGAGGAAGGCCAATCCCAATAAATCCAAAGGATAGTAATTTTTCTCTTTTAATGCCCTTCTCCCTCCTTCTTCCTTCTTCCTACGGCACATTGCAGTAAATTAATGTCATAGTGGTTATTACAGTAGCGCTGCTATGGCAAGTATTCAAGCAACGATCCTCGAATATTTTACCTCAGCATTTATTTGTCCATAAAATAAAATAGGATTTATTGCAGTACTCTCTGATTTGAGGACTGCATGGACAGCAGCTGTGACAACTCCTTATCTCCACTGCAGGTAAAGATATAGGGGATGTTTCCCTGAAGCTAAAGAGAAACAAGGAATATGGAAGTCAGTCAGCCTCAGGACCACAGTGTTACACAAATCAGTAAAATTAATAAATATAAGCATTAAAAAATCCTCCTTTGTAATAAGAACTCTAAGAAAAATCATTCAGTAATTTTGTCCTTTAAAGGTCTCAGTAAATTAAAAGGGTATTCATTGCTTTGAAGATTGCTGTGTCCAAATCAGATATAGGATTTTGAGATTGAAAGATGGAAGGATAAATGTGAGGAATTATTGTTGCAAGCCTAATTCAGACAAAGCATAAGAGATGGAATTGCAAAAAAAAAAAAAAAATCAAAAAAATTTGGATTTACAAAAAATTACAGAAAAAAAAGATCTTGGTCAATACAGTTTTACAGAGGTTTATTGTTAGTGCTGTTCACTTAAAAAATAGATGGTTTTGGCTACTTAAAAGGCTCCACCTTAAAGAAAAAAAAAGCTCCCAGATTATAAAACATAGGTTTTGAAGCCAACCCTGTGGAGATGAGACTGCTGGCTTAGAGATATTCATATTTTCAGCAGCATGTAAATTTCTGTGTGTCATTAACATCTCTGAGCTCTGTAATTAGGTCTCTCCTGATCTGGTTATAGTTTCTGTACATTATGAGTATGTAAGCCTCTCCAGGGAAGCACAAGGCCAGCCTTACAGGGTTTCCCCTTTCTGTTCCACAATTTTCCTCTTATCTTTAGCAAGTACATCCCAGCAACTGCTTCCTTTGAGGTTACAGTGAGATCCCACTGAAAGGCTATGAAGCATTATCAGTCTTTGCCAGCACAAGTCTCTACCACTACACCAAGACTAGAGCACCTCCTTCCTTCATAGACTCACTTATTTTCCCTACCTGGCCCTCCTCATTTTAAGTATATTTTCTTAGGTTTTTTTATTCCCCAAATTGTTCTCCAATTTCCAGTTATTGTTATGATCTTATTTTTGCATCTTTTTTTTTTGGTGAGAGAAACAGATATTCCTACTATGTGAAATGTGTATCTAAAACCCTAGCTGTGTTTGAAAGAATGTTCCTTCTGAATAAATAATATTTCAGGAAATGAAATATAACCTATAAACCAAACTGTTTGTATTTCTGTTCTGCTTCTCACTGGAAAGCATCAGAGAGTTCAAGTACAAAGAGAAAAGTGGTTTATTAAAGGATGCTTGGATTCAGATTAGTTTGTTCTGAAAGCCTTGTCTTGTAGCATTATATACAGGAAATTCTGTCCTCAATATAAGGAAGTGCTCATTCCATGACCTGACTCTTTTTTGGTTTTTCTTGAATGGGCTTTCTGCTTAGGTATAACAAAATATTGGATAATGAAGATAGAAAACCGATAAAGATTAAAAAAAAAAATACAGAATCGCTTAGAATGAATTCTGTGTGTAATTACTTGCATTTTTGCTAACTACTGTGTAAACAACACTTTTAACAAGGCAAATTGGAAATGTGAAGACAAATCAGCTTAGGGATATAGCTTCAATTTATTACACAATGATAACTGAAAACTTTGTTTCTGCTGCGTTGCAGTCAATTTCTACTGAGCTCACACTCTGAATGTGTGATTAATCATATGAGCACTGGGGTTGCCAATAAATACCAAAACCTTAAAACTATAACAACTTGCTCATTTTGTGCGGTCATTCCAAATAGCTAAACAACCAGAAATTGTCAATGTACACCAAGATCAATGCTCCAGGGTCTCTACATAAGATTGATTTCCCTCTCTGAGGATTTCATCTCTCTCATCAACAAAAACATTTTGTCCTCCCTAAATAATCCAATCGAATGCCATCCTCCTGTGGAACAGTGAGAGGTTTAAATTGTTTGGATTAATCTCTGCTTTGAGGTGGCCTGGAAAGTCTCTGTAACTTTGTCAAATATAGCCTGGAGGGAGAATTGCTGTAGTTTGATATGTGCTAAAAATAAACAAATAATGAGAGTGTCTAAAAATCGCGTTGTGCTTTAAAAATAATACGTGTATGAGAAAATATTATTTTGAAGCTCTTGCTTCTAATACAGAATGTAATAACTGTTGGTGAATTCCTTCTTGCTAAGGCCTACCAGCTCCTCTCTAGTGGACATGGGGAAGGAGACTGGGAACTGTGGCAATGGATTCAGGGGACAGAAGCCCACAGAGATCTTCCCCAGAAGATGAGTGCAGCAGATCAGAAATGGGACTGAAGGAACTGTCACCACCCACAGCCTTCTCCCTGCTCTGGACAGTGAATGCACAGGTGAGGTTTAATAAAATTGTGCTGGTTCAGATTCTGATTCTCTATGTCTCCTTCAGAAGATAATTTTGTACATTTGCAGTTGAGAAAGACCAAGCAGAAGTTTTGTCTCAAAGGAACCTTTGCAACCAACAGGACAGGCTGCAGGCAGTATGGAAAAGACCCCTATAGAATGGATGTCTGCTTTCCATAGTTTCCTTGTCTGTTATGCAAACAGCCTTTCCATGATCTGCATAACACTGAAAGTTAGATGAATGGAGATTTTGGGTTCTTTATCCAACACGTTCTGGAAGGAAGATAGAGCACAGACCCAGGTTATTAATTAGTTCTGTGTTTGCTGTAATTAGGGTGCAGCAAGACAAGTTGTATCCCCACAAGTACTTATTATAATGCATTGTTTCTTTATTTATACTTTTGGTGCTTTTGGAAGTGTTGGCCAGCAGCTCTCATGACTGGCATCCCCATCCCCAGAGCAGAGCATGAGGGTCAGACTTTGCCTCAGCAGGTGACAGTGCATGTGGATTGCATTTGGAGGCTGCTGACTGCACACACAAGCCCAGCTGGGAAACAGTCGTTCTTGGAAATTTGTGTTGAGATTTCCAGAACAGGGGCAGGTTGGTGTCATCCTTTGTAGACTTTCAGGGCTATGGTGAACAATTGGTGTTTAAATGTTGGCTTGAAGGCACCAAAATAATGGCCACATAGGCCTTGTTTCCATTTTGGACTGGTACCAGCTCAGAAATGTTAAAAGAAATATGCTGAATGGGTCTTTCAAAGTGGAATTATTTTTAGTTAGGTTGTGGGTTAGGTTATCTTAGGCTTAAACAGCAAAACGGTAAACTGGTTTTGAAGGAATTGAATATTTATTTAGAAACAGACCAAGAAGAGATTGCTCTGGAAATTCTAAATACCATCATAGTACCTGTGGTTTGAGCTTTGCCATGCTCCAAATGTAAACTTCTTTTTTAATCTTCTGTTGCAAAAAAATCTCCTTTTTAGAGCTGTAAAACAAATCTTACAAATATCGTGGTACATCCCAGTGTACATTCAACTTGAAGACAAAAAATATTTTCCGTAAGGTGAAGCATAAATTTCTCCTTTGTAAACATTGGAAAGGTGGAAAATGCTATGAAGGTAATGACTGAAGGAAGAAAATATCACTTCATTCCATTGAAACCTAAAAATAAATTCGATGGGATGTGCCTACTACTATCAGAAGTACATATGGATTTCTTGCTGACATTAGTCTCCAAATTGAATGTCAGACTTACCAAGAGTGAGGAGGGAGGGAGGGGTGTGCTTGGGGGGGAGGCCAGGAGACTAAATTTAGTATTAGAAGGGCAAGATGAGACATCATGATTATCATTAGGTAAATCTCTAAACCATATTTGTACATTAACTTGGGGCAAATACAAGTGTCACATGTTAACAAAAGGCAAAAATACCACACAATGCTGTTGTGCCCTGAGGGCCCTCTCTGCTTAACAAGAAGATGTTGTAGAGTGCGCATGCACACCAGAAATTTATGATTTCCTTGAAAGGCAGAGATAAGTATTTTCAAGACTCTCACACACAAAAGAATAAAATGAATTATTAGTGATGCATGTTGGTAGATGGCACGGCCTGAAAATCCACTCATGGTTTTTTCCAAATAGATATATAACAACTTAACAGGTAAATATGTAATGCACTAAGACTCCATCTTTATACACAAAGGAATAAGTAAATATCCTATGTCTATTTTGGTATTACTTTTAAATAAAGTGAGAGGGAAAGGAAGACATCTGACAGGCACTCAGATAAATATATTCACTGAAGTCCACTGGAAAAAATTTAAAAAACCTCCTAAGTTTGCATCAAAATGGCTGGAAAATGGCTAGAAAATAACTAGAAACATCTGCCAAGTGGCCAGGGGGTGCTGGTAGCAAAACCACAGCTGTTGTAACTCAGAGCTTCTAACAGAAGAACAGTACAAGCCAATAAGTAAATTCTTTTTACTTTAGAGAAAGCTAGCATCTGATGTGCCTCAGACAATGGTTAAACATAAGCCTAAAGATTTGTGCTGGTTTTCTCATTTTACAGGACACAGACCAGGAGGGTGTTCCCTCTGTGTCAGGATCCTGCAAACCCACCCACTGGCCAGGCCCTGCCCGCAGGGAGTGGAACAGAAGGGTCCATCCCCACTGCCAGGTTGCAGCACTCTGTGAAGGAAAGCCGTACCTGTGAGAGGCAGAAATAGTCCCTGGCAGTAATTTGATAGATCACTAAATTTCAAAGAAGCCATTTCACAAAATCTGCAAAGTAACAAAGCTTATCGTTACATTTATATATCTATATACAAATATTCACATATACATGTCCATGTAAGTAATTTTATGCATTCATTAGAAATTAAATAACAACTAATTGCACAAGAATTTTGTGAAATAGCTGAAAAATCTTTTTGTTATAATTTATAAAAAGAAAAAAAAAAACAGAAGAGATGCCTCTGTAGTACTTGGAAATTGACAAGAAAAACTGAAAAATCATACTGACAGCCCTGAAAAACCTAGAAACACTTATATTATATAAACCACAATTTGAGACTACAAATTTTCAAAGAACCCGTGCATGAGATGGGTTTTTGCATGCACACCACATATGTGAGTGGTTAGAGGGTCAGGATCTAAGAACCAAGTGTTTGGCTTTATTTTTTAATAAATCATGTAAAAAAATATTTGAGGAAATAAATTTGCAGAATACGAGTTCAGGAATGCTAATTACTAAGAGTTCCTTTATGTGCTCCAATGTGTTAAAAGATGAATATTCCATGGTTTAATAAGTTTACGATCAGTCATGTCCAAAGAGAAACAACTGTTGTGGGAAGGAAGAGAACATCAGTACTAAGCCTTTTATTTTGACTCCTTTAGGAGCTAAACCTGTCCTTGAAGTCATGCACAGAGCCCAAAACAAGGCACATTCTGAGGGGTATGGCTGAGGGAGGCAGGGCTCAGCACGCTGTGGTTGTGACTGTGGGAGGCAGGCTGGGGCTGCAGTGAGCAGCTGGCACAGCTGAAAGGGCAGAGCATGTGCCCCCTCACAGGAGCTGCCTGAGCTCAGAACCACTTGCAAGGCACACTGTAAGGATGCTTCTCCCCAGATCTCATGAAATGTGTGTGAGCCAAGCTCTGACCACTGCCCCCTCAGAGGCTTTTGCTGCAGGGTGGGCAATGTGACCTAACGAGCCAGGCTGTGCCCTTACACAGGGAGTAGCTCCATGTCTCACGACAGGTTGCCCTTTGGCCTTTCTTCATCCAAGGGCAAGCTTTTCCTTTGCACTTTCCTCCTTCAAGGGCAAGCTTTTCCTTTGGCTGTGTCTCCTTGGCCATATTGAGTATCCACATGGCTGTCTTTCCACAAGCTCAGTCTGTCTGTAAAGAAGGGATCCAGGGTCACAGGGGACCTCACAGAAAGGAGTGGAAATCCTGATGTTTGAGCCAATAGTGGCTTTCTATACTCTCCTCCCTCGTGTAAGTAGTTCTTTGGGTTGGAGAATGGGCAAAGGATATTTGACTAATCTCTTATGTAAGTATGTCCTTAGACCCCCTTGTTATGCTCTTGCAGTTAGCGCACTGCTTTTAAGCAATGAATTTGGCTTTCTCTTCCAGAGGTTACATTCCCTTTTGGAGCATCACTTAAGTCTTCCTGCTCATTGCAGCTAAGCTGAGAAGCAGATAAATGCATAAACTCATGTCCCAGTCAGTGTCTGCTTTATGACTCTACTCCTTTTATTACATTTGTCCATAATATTTTGTTTGTTTTTCAGTATGGAAAGTGGCAGAGAGAGGCCTTTATCCTGCATTTGTCTATATGGGCTCCATAAGCCACACTGGGATTTTATTATTTCAGTAACATTGCCAAGTGCTATAAACAGCCAGAAGATTTTGGGTGTGACATTTTTTCAGGACTTCAGACTTTAAGTGCCTGCTTTTTGTTTTTTTTTCTCCCTTATTCATGATGATTCTTTAAATGGTTAATGGTTCAAGCCTTGAAAATACAAATCCTGTGTCTGGGGAATGCTGTGATTTTTCTCTGTCTCAGGGTGATAATACAGAGATTTGCATCTAAGATAGGGATGTTTCACTTCTGATGCCTTTCTGTACCTTCGAGCACGTTCAGGTTATGTGGCATCTACATTGAAGTTATGGAAACATAGTAACACTTTAAATTAAGGCGATCTGTATAAATATTTTATTATTTATACAGCATTCAATAATGTGCTTGTAAAAAAACTTGGGAGTATGCATTGAAACAGCAGACAAACTATTTGAACAATACTTACATCTTAAAATATTGTTGTAACAGCTTATCACCTTGCTGTGGCAGCATTTTAAGCATTTATTGATGATGCATTTTATAACATGCCTTACAATAAGTTATTAAAGGATGTAGTGGCACCAACTAATCATTTCATAAACATGAATAAACCATTTATACAGGGCACCTTAATTTAAAGTGCTTGTAGGAACTTGCATAAAATGTTTTGAACAGCTGACACGCAGTATTGGTGCTTCACGTGGTGCCAAAGTGGTGTCATGTCCTGGTATGCAAGAATCTTATGTGGAACTGTAGCTTTATTGCTTCCAGTGATAGAGCTGGGAACTGCACAGTAATTCCAAACACAAAATGTTGTAAATCTCTTCTGAAAGAGTGTACGAGGAAGTGCATAAGCAATATCCAGGAGATTCTGGTGACAAATAATGTAGAAGCATGGTATTGCTCATTCTATATTTAAGGAAAAAAGGAAAGAAAAAGAAATCTATTTGCTTTTGTCAATAATGCAACCTGTGTGTAAGAAAATTCTGTTCAGAGGTAGGGTATATATTTAACTCCTTGTCAAGCAATTAAAAGACCCGGCATGCTGATCAAAATTCAGTCAGCAAATAAATGATCTTTACATAGATCAAAGAAAAAGTATCTATAGCATCAGAACTCTGAGATGTGTAGAAGGTGAATATTAAGAACAAAATTTGTACAGTAATAATAAAATAATTCTGGAAATGAGGAAAAAAAGATGACATGAGATTAAAAATCATATGAACAACACTGCTGCATTTCTTACCGTTAGCTATGATTTACTAGGAGCATTTAAAGCAATGCTAAAAAAAAAATAATGAAGTCATACCTTACTCCCCTCCCCCTGCAGATATAGATTTTATTTGACCTATTGCTTTTAAAACAGAATGGCTTAAAAAGCGCTCTTTACATGATAAAACTCAAAGACAAAAGAGAGAATGCAAATCATTTCTATATTACATATATGTTGCTCCATTTGGCAAAATCAAATTAGATCTTTTCATCTCCTTACTGTAGAACAAAAACAGAGCAATATTATGAAATTTTGCAGGGCTTTATTTCTAGGCGTCTTTTGTGTCCAGTCTTTTAAACTCAGGTTTTTCTGCCTTTTTTACTGACAAGCCCACAATTTTCAGAAAAGAAAGCTAGCATTAATTAAGACAGTGCCAGCTGTAATTTTCTTGGGAAGTAAATTTCTGCACAACTAAAGGTTACAGAGACCTTTTCACTGTCAAAATTTACTACAGCCTGTGAATGTTAATGTTTCTAATGAAGACATGTTCTCTGTCCCTGAACTTAAAAGTACCCTGAGAAGAAGGCAAAGAGAAAAAAAACTCTATTTGACGAATGTATCTGGAGTCTGTGCATTAATGCAGGGTTATGCCTGCTGGTGCATATTGTAATTATAGTGTTTGGATAGCCTTGTTTTCTAAACAAGGAATATTGCTATAAATTGGCAATTTTGCATGAAGAGTAGGCTTGTAGTAGGTGCCTTATGTTACAAATAAGACAGTGGTATAATAAGCATTTAACCCATTAGACTTGGGGATATTCTCAGCTAAGTCTGGAGAGGAGCTGTAATATAGAATATGGAATGAAAAGGTACTTTGGGTCTTTCTATGAATGCAGCAGAATGCATTCATTATCTTCTAATGATCATTGTACTTCTAATGATATTTTTTTCTCCATTTTAAGTGAAATCAACTGCTTCTAAAAAGAAGTATCTGGCTTTGCTCCTTTTTTTTTTTTTTTTTTTTGAAGCTGATTAAATAGTAAACTATATATAGTTATATAGTTTTTGTTGCTTTGTCAATGTGCATTTTTTTCCTATCCCTACAGTATTTACTGCCAGGCAGAATGGCAAATAAAAGGAAAAATTCAACATCACAGAAACGTTGATATTCTTAATTTTTTTGTTGCCATGAATTTTACTGGATATTTTATTTTTCTATTCTTTTTAGGGTTTTTTCCTAAAGCAGAACAATAACCTATAGAAAAAAAATCTGCTTGTTCTCCTATGCATGAACTTCTCAAAACAAGAACTGCTATTGTGTGAAATTACTCTTGATTTCCCATGCAGCATCATGGTAAATATGGGTAGGGGAAAAAATAGCCTAATTCATGACTGTGTTGGTTAAAAATGGCAAAATCACAGGAATGCAGGTTTTGCAAAATTTTAGAAATATGATCCTAATGTTATGCTGGCAATATCCATGTTTAATGTGGAGTTGTTTTCAAAAGAGAGCATTAGATTGCAAACTGAGTATTTTTTCTGCTCAGATAGCTTTCTTTTCTCTTCCTTGCCCTTCCCCCTCTCAATTTCCAAGACTTAAGAGCTGAGGTTTTCAAGACACTGAGCTTTATGGTCAGAAATGAGCCAGCCTCTAATATTTCTTGGGAGAAGGTAGTGAGTATCACAAGATTGTAAGTGGCTATAGCAATTCCATCTGAGGAGCAGTGGGATGTCAGATGTGTTTGTGTCAGGCTCTGCAGCAGGGCCAGGGCCTTGAAGTCACTGGAGGAGTGTTTTTGCCATGCTGTTGATTTATATATCAGCTCCATTGGTGAGGGTTGGCTTCTCATTCTGCCCATCAGCATCAGGGACTGGGATGGAGCAGTGGGACAAAAACGTGGGAAATCAATGTCTTTGTAAATATCTATATGGACACTAGGATAATCTATTAAAAGCCATGACTACCCTATACCAATGGAGATATCAGATCTCATTACACATCCAATTCCTTTTTGCAACATGTAAATTGGACTTCATTTTGACTCCCTGCCAGACCAACACATGCAGTTACTGCTGAGCACCCCTTCAAGACACCTCAAAAGCATGTATTTCATGTCTTCATCAGTTTAATCTGCTACATGGTCAGGAGTTCAGAATATTTAAGATCTGTTGGCTAGTAAGTCGATATATGAGATACTGTAATTTTAGGCAGCAACCTGGTATGGCATCATTACCAGTCTTGGAGCACTGCACAATGAGATAAAAGTGATGCAATACTGGCAGCCTGTAGGCAACAGTCATCAGCAAGGTATATTGGGCAAATCATCTTTTTTTTTTGGGATAGAGGCACGGGTCAGCAGCTTAAAAAGTCATGCTTATGTATAAATAGGCTGTGGTGGGAAGGATTCTCGCAGGCCATTTGAGCTTTTATTTATGGATTGCACATGGATTTGCACAGATTTTTATTACGCTTAGACAAATCACCAGAGACATAATTATTGCCTTTTAAAAACAGCTTGTTTCCCCTTAATTTAAACCTGTTCCTAATTGACTTGATCTGAGCCCAAATAGTCCTTGTTCAAGTGGAATAAGTACATCACCTATTTCCTCCTTGAATTGGTTTCAGATCTGACCTTTAATTAAACCAGGGTAACTTGGTATGAGGACACAAGCCTTAAGCCTTGGAAAGAGCCTTGAAGGTATCCTTAAACTTCCTGTTGTGAGCAAGTACAGGTAAGCAAAATACATAAGTGAGCTGCCAAATGGAAATCATGTTTGGAAACATGATCTGGAGAAAGTGCCGCACAAAATGTTACTAAGGTAACCAATCCCTCTGCCTGTATGTGCTTTGAGCAGCTATCCAATGTCCTTTAGACCATTAGGTATTGGCAGAGATAATGGAGGAAGATATGTAAGGAACCAGAAAAAAATCTGCCTAAAATTTGATAATAAACAAGAACATCTGGACTGCTAAAAGTTATTGTTCTGTGTTTTACTTATGAAACACAGGAATATTAATAGCCTTTATATTCCTTCTCAGGTAGAAAGCCTGAAATGTCATTGACTTCTGTCCTCATCAATTATTCCTGCTGATATATTATAAACATATATACATATAATTCTAGGCTACTATAGTAAGGCAATATGCCCCAGTCCTTTTTTGGCTGAGTTTTTCTCTTAGTGAGCGAAGAGAAAGGCAGTACTGGGGTAGGATTAGAGAAAGACAATGATCTGAACATGTATACTGGTGAACTTTCCCTGTCTCTTTTTCTTTTTTCTCTCTGTCTCTGGTACTTCTAAAGTATCTTGGAGAGGGACAAAATATTTTACTCGAATTCATTTTAGTATATCAGGGACACTATCATTTTCAGAGCAGAAAATCTGTTATAAGAAAATCTCCTGCTGTGTTTTCTCTTAGATGTCCTCAAAAATAAAGATGGGAAATCAAGAGAAATGAAAAAAAGAAAATAGGAGCCATCTATCCTGGTTTATTTTCTAGTGCTTTGTCTTATCACCTAAATTTCCAAATGGCACAAATACCTATTTTTTAATAAAAAAAAAACCCACACTGTAAAATCCTTGTTTCTTGAAGGGGAAGGGGAGAAGTCCTTGGAAAGTGGGTTAAAGACAGGTGAGAAAACTGTTTAGATCAAGGCCAACTGAATAAACACTATTTTTATTAAAATATAAACCGGTTGTATAGAAGATTGGTGGAAAAACCAGTTCCAGAATCTGATCATATGGAACAGGCACTGTGGAGAAGACAGTGAAAGGTACCATGACCAATGCTATAAAGCCTAAAACCAGTGATTAAATCTCAAAAAAAAAAAAAAAAAATCAGATCACGATCCAAAAATCTTGACATAAATTGAAAATGAGTCACCATTTTTGAGTAATTATTTTTTTTTCTATGTAATTCCTCCCTTCAGCTCCTGAGTCCTGTTCTTCATTGCCATATATGTAGTTATGGACAGCAGCATGCTGAGAAGTAAAATTTCTTTCATGTAGTCCCTAAAGGAACAATGTAAATAATTTCACTGCAGTACTAATCTGGAAAGAATGAAGTGATACATATATTGTGTATTTCCTGCATAGCTGAGATGCACTCAGTAGGTGCAGCACTAGTGGAAGGATGCTCAATAAAGCAGTTTAATCAGTGGCCATCACCCATTTCATCAAAGGACAACACATGGGAATGTGCTGGCTTTTGTGACAACTGCACACGAAGACTCCCAAGGGTACTGAGAGCAGAAGGCTGGGCTGGAAGGCACGAGAAAAGACTCAAACATATACAAGGCTTCTGTCCATCCAGAATGAAAACTTGGTGGGCTGAATGACCATATTTTTTTCTAAGAAAAATAATAACAGCTGAACATACTAAAAATCTTGTTAAAAAGAAAAAAAAAAAGGAAAAAAGCATAATAATTCCCTTAGTGGTCTTCATTAGTTTGGCACTTAGGGAGGTAGTTCACAAAGCATTGACTGAAACTAGGAGATGAGAACATGATTCACAAATATGAATGTGGGCAGTGCACATTCCCTTGTGACTCAGAATGAGTATTTTACATGTGATTCATAAGGAAAAATAATTGTTTTATCAGATGCAGTCCTTACATATGGCTGGGGTTAATATTCACCTTATTTAAAATTGAAATTCAACTACTGTATCAGCACAGTGGTTCTTTCCAACATGGACACTAAAGAAAAGAAAGAAATTGCTTTATTCACAAACATAGATGCAGTTCTCTCCTCCACACAAGCTCATTGATTGGTGTTCTGCAGAGGAGCCTGATGGGCTTTTTGCAAGGCTGCTGGTGTATGTTGTTTATTAGAAAAGATTTTTTGAGTAACACGAATAGAATCCAGAGATAACATCCATATAGGTTTGTGAATTCTTGGGTCTGTTGAACTAAAAAACATTGCAGGAAGTTGATGGTGCATTAGCAGTGACAGCCTCTGCTGCCTCAGACTGCCAGAGTTCAAGTGGGGCCAGCCTGGGGAGCTGGCATCCCACCTCATGGGCCATTCTGTCTCAAGAGATGGATCACCTAGTCCATATAATAACTCTACCTGTTTACTACAAGGTATCACTTGTTTATTTTGTTTTTTTTTCTTAGTCACTGAGGTATTTTTAGGGAATGCTGGTGCCTAAGAACTTACCTTCAGCAGAAGAACAAATACTAAAGAGATTCACATTAAATGTTCTGTGGCCATACAATATAAGTGTTCAGCAGAGATTATGGAGGTTTCCATTAAAATTTTTTTCTGGGCTGTTTTGACTACCAGAATGGATGTGCAGAACTGTAATCTTCCTTGAGTGCTCCTTCTTTTCTATCACCACCTGAAGTTCCTTTTCATGATACGGACACCTGCTTCTCAGGAAATGTATTAACATTTAGTAAAACCATATCTCCCAGCACTGCTTAAACTGAATTGGCTGGTGTGAGCAAACTGCAGTGTGAAACTCAGTGTGTATGAAGAACAGGTGGTGGGAAGGAGAGGAACCTGTCCCTGAGCACCCAGAAAGGGAGAAGGAAGGCATCTGTGTCTGCATATGCCAGAGAGATGTGCTCTCCTGAGATTCCCAGGAGCTTCTTTGGTGTGAGGGAACCCACCCATTTCACTGGTGTGTGTGGTGGGGGTAGGGTTTGGCAGCTTTCTTATTTGTGCTTAGGGGATTTTAATATTTTCATTTACTACTGATGTCTAATATCTTGTAAGTGGATGTCACATAGAAGAACTAACCTTTGCTTGCATTTTTACAAATTACTTGGCTTTTTTAATGGTTTCAATGAGGTTAAATGTAGCAACATTGTTTAGTACTGTATCTTGGCCACGGCTATTAGAAAATATATTTTAATAGTTAAGATTTAAATGCACCAACACTTTTATTCTTTCTTTGATCCTGTAAAGAATCCATTGTCATTTGACTCTTGTATTTATTTGGTTAATTGCACTGTTTTCCCAGTTAGCTTGGTGTTTTGTTAAAAAATGCTGGAAATTTAATAACAAGAGCATGGAGTTTATGTCCTCTCTTAACATTGGTGGTTCCATTTTGGGGTTCCTTTTTGAATGCAGTAGACTTGGGAAATCCCTGAATGTTACCAACAGCAGCCATTGCCTAGTAGAATTCCAATTCCAAGCTTGGAATCTCTAATTGCATGATGAGACTAAAAGCTAAATACAATGAAAACAGTGGAAAAAAAAAGAGAAATTTTTTGATTATGCCTGGATAATAAATGGTGCTGCTGGCACTAAACCATGACACAGTTACTGACAAACCCAGCTCTAGTGCCAATAGCAATGAACTGAATCAGAGGATGGGAGCTTTTGGAAAGCTTGAGGATAATTTTAGGGAAAGTGAATTCTAAGTTTCTGCAGCAACAGGATAATCTTGAACTGAACTTAGAGGTCAGTGCTGAAAGTTAAAAGGGTGCATCTCAGTAGAACAGTGGGCTGAAGAATTCTTTTCTGGAAAGGGTGTCAGCTGCTGGGACAACCTTGATGTTTGCAGAGTTATTGTAATTTAGATTTAATCAGAGAGGAGTGAAGTCTGCTCACAGAGGAAATGATGAATTTCCAGCTCTGTGGATTTCTGCCCTCTAATTGTGATAGTTTTTGTCATTTGAGTCTCACTGCAGCATAAAGATATTGAATACTGTATGAATTTCTATTACTCAGTTCTCAAGAATAAAGAGTTGGAAAGAAATGCTTAGGAGAAATTAACCTCCATCTTTTTTACAGAAGAAATGGAGGCATCAAACAAGGCTAGAGACAGGTAAATGAGTAGTAAAACAGTGTAGTAGCATCAATATTTAGTTAAACTATGGAATTCTTTGCTAGAGGATGCCATGGGTGCTAAAGCTTTATGTGGGCATAAAGCAAGGCTTGAAAGACACAAGGAAGAAAAATCTGTTGTGGGTTACAAATAACATCACCACAACAGCCTAACAAAATCCTCTAAGCTGAAAACAGTTAGAGGTTTGAAGACTACCATGAGAAAATGTCATATACATTTGTCCAGCTCTGAAACTTTTTTAGGCATCTGCCTGAATATTGTTTTGGAAACTAGATACCAAGATAGAATAATGTTGGATCTGGCTCAGTAAGGGAGTTCTCATGAACACACTGCTGATAGTGATCTCTTCAAATAAAAAGAGTGATTTAAAATGTTCCACTCCTTTGACAGACAGAGCATGTATCCACCCAGCTGGGGTGATCTGTAAGCAGCCCATGCACCTTCTCTCTTTGCTGGACTACTGGATTTCAGTTTACATGGCTCTAAAAAAAGGCAGCATGAAAAAGTCCTGCCCTTACAGTGATCTGTTTCCTCAGCAGGACACAGCAAGGGGAGACTGGCCTCAACTTACCATCCTTTTATTAATTCCTGGATCCAGTCCAGGGTTCTGACTTGCAAAGTTCCATGTAGTAAAGGACTATAACAGATTGGGGTCAAGAACTTCATCCTCTTTCAGAAGCCACTGTGGTATTCACAGTCATCTGCTAGAAGACCCCAGATTAGCTGTCATGGGGTCGTCAAGAGGTGAAATGGTGTTAGGAATAATGCAAGAAATGGTCCAAGGCCTGGGAAACATGCTTGCAGAGTCCTAAAACCATCATCTGCCCTGAACAATCCACATCTTTAGCAAAATGTGTTCTTTTGTTTTTCTTTATTGGGACATCTAAAGGGGTGTTCTGGCTCAGAAGCCACAGATTAAACTTCAGAGGAAAAAGGAGATTTTCCTGTCCTCACTGGACTGGTCCCAAGGTTTTTCTGTTTTATCACTGGGAAAGGCATTTTAGAAATACCAGTACTGAGTGAGGGAGAGGGAGTTGCATTCATTTCTGCATATTATTTATTGGATTTTTGAAAACTGACCTGAGAAAAATGTTTATTTAAAATATTTACTGCAAATTATACTGTTAGTGTTCTAGAAAAAATGGTCAGTTAATAGTTTTTTTGCTGGCAAAAATAAAAAGCCCGGACCCCACACCTGTTTAGCTGTAACTGACAAACAAAACAATCATTCAAGTAGAGTGAAAACAAACCAAATGCCCTTGAATTTTCAAAGAAAATATAACTCCTCCATGTAGCCCTAGGACAACATGGTCTGTTTGTTGGGAAGCATACTTAGCACAGAGCTACAAATCTCTTTGCTGTGAGACTGAACGATTGTCATACATTTTGCTCTCTTTGTCTCAGTTGATAGTGTCTATAATACTATTCAGAGATAGAGAATTTGAGCCTGTCACTGTACCTGTCAGACAGGAGCAATACCCTCTGGCAGTGACAGTCAACTTTATGAAGTTTTATTAGTCTAATGAATGAAAGCCCAGTAGCATGCCCTGTAACACTTCTAAACTTTGGATTTTAAAAGGAATCATTATTAGCAGTGAAAAACCACTAGCAGCTTGTTTTATGTACACTTTGTTTAAAGCTCCACGTATTTTTAAGAAGAGATTAATCTACAGTAATTTGTCATCGGGCTCTGAGTGAATGTAATATAATCCATACGATTGCAGAAGGTTCTGCAGGAAATTTGTAAACATAATGCAATCATGTGTTTGCATTTGTGACTCCAGAGTAGCTGGTAGCAGCTGTATAAACTTCTGCTCCTGCACAGAAGAGACTCAGTGTGACCACAGCTGTGTATTGTTAATTGCATGGGATGCTTTCCTTGGCCACCATCTCTGTTAATGACAGAGCTGTGCACCAGTTGCTGTCCCTCTGTCTCTCTTTCTCTGCTTCTTTACTTCCTCTTAACTTTTGCTCCCAAAAGGTTGATAACATCTTATGAAGGCTCTGGTTACCTTGCAGCATATTTTTTGAGCTCTAAACACAAACACATTCAAAAAACTGTGTGGGAAATGTTTCACATTTACTACTTCCAGTAAAATGAAAATGAAATAGCAAAGACCGTTCTACATCTTTTCAAGGTCTTGAGGTAATTAGTTTAATAAAAAGTCACTTTTATAAGGCATGATCCAAGTGTGTTGCTGTCTGAGGGAAACTCCTGCTGACTGCTGTGATTCGGGCCCAATGGCTTTTCTGTGTTTTCTGTGTTGTTTTATACAATGTTAATTTTTCAGCTCTCACAAGCTTATTTGCCAAAGAGAACACAGGACATTTTATGTCTTACAGTGGTGGGAGATTTCTGGAAAGAATACATTCAGATAGTCAGGTTGTTCTTTATTTGCTTTAGTCCATCTTGAACATTCTGTGGCATTTGTGATTATCGCTCTTTGCTACAGGACCAGCAGCACTCTTGATGCTCCAACATCCCATCATACAGCAGCAGAACAGCTTCCCTGGAAATTTAAGAGTGCTCCAGGAAGCTGATGGATCAATTGATGGGTCACTCAGGAAATAAACATGCAGGGCCACATGCTGTCATCTGTGCAGCTGAGATGTCAACAGAAGTTCACAAACACTTATATGGGATGGATTCAGACTGATTCACTCTGAATGTAGATGAGTCATTAACAAGCTGGGTCCAATAAATTCCATTACAACTGAGTGTAACACTATAAATGCATATTAGCATATTTAAAACATAACAATACTGTGCTTCTTTTGTGCCAGCACAGTTTTTTTGGCTATTTCTGTCCGTCCAAAATTCAAAAATGTCGAGCTGAACTTAAGTTTCCATAACCTGCAGCATGTGAATAGTCATAAACCTCATATTTGAGCAGCAGTAATGGATGCCAGTTACCACATTATTTAAATCAAGAATGAAAATATGACTTCTTAATTCTAGAAGAATATTTCTTCTCATATTCTTCAATTGCATAAATTCCGTTCGTCCTCTCTAACAACACATGTTTAATTACAATGAGTACTCTCCTCCACATTTAGAAAATACTAACCAGCTTATGTATTTTCTTGGTGGATCACTGAGGTTGTGTCTTACCCTCTCTTTACTTCCTCGTGGTGTAATTTAGATTAGATATTTAATTATACTGGACATCTCACTGTCATTGTCATGGCACACTGGGTATGAGTGACTTGAAATAAGCCAGTTGTTGGTTTAGTAAACTGGCATCTACTGGAAAAAAATAGTCAAGGTATCAATGTCTACAAGTTGTGTGAGAGTTTCATATACCAAGTAATTACATTGCAATATTTCTCTCTGCCTCAATCCTCTACAAATATTTAGTACCTTGCTAAGGATTCTTTTCTCTCTTTGCCCTGCTGCTAGATGAGTACATTGACTTCCAGAATCCTCCTAAACAGCTTTGTTGTTATTTGGGATTTGCTTAGTTTTGTTTTGTTTTTTTTTTTTTTCTTTACTGAGATGCCACAATTCTTATTAAATACCAGTAGCTTTTGCAATCTCTGCATGTGTCATAAATTACCTTACTATAGATATATATCTAAGAAACATGTATTCTCCTCCCTTTTGTCTCAATACTCTTTTGCTTCTACCTTATTTTCCTTGCCTTCTTTTTAGAACACTCTCCCCATTATAAGGAAAAATATTAATACTTTAAAGATACTGTCTCAAAAGCTATTGCAATTCCTGCCTTTACTAGAGAGGAATGAGCTTAGTGTGGCAAAAAAGGGAAAGGTTACAGATTGCCATATTTACCCTTCTGCCAGTCTTACCCAGGTTGTATGTGGTGACTAATGCCAGCCTTAAATATTGGTGAAAATGTCTATATCCCAGCTCATAGTCTGTTAATAGAATTTATCCCTTCTGAGAGGTCTTGTTCTGAGACATCTGAAATTTCTACTTTTATGAAAACTGTAATATTTCTATATTTTGAGCAGCAATATGTCGTTATTGAGCTGACCCACAGATCTTGTATATTAGTAACTTTACTGGAGAATTTCTGAATCCATAAGGGAAGAGATTGAGTATTCTCAATGAAGACAGTCTCTGCACATTGCTTGAAGAAATGAGAGAGTGGAAGTCATCAAGGATGTGTTTGAAAGAAATTACAGCTGAGCTGAGGAGAATTTGTTAGTCTGAGTTTTCTTCCTCTTGAAGAGGAAGGCCATGAAGTAGTGAGTTTTTGGAGATTCTTGCTATTGCTTTCTCTGTAGATTTCATGTTTTCTTACAGTTTTGGTTCCCAAAAACCAACACCAGCTCCTTTCAGAAATTAAGAATCATACCGAAAGGATGCACTAATAGCCAGTAAACATATTGAGCTAAGAGCTCACAATGCAAAAAGCCACAGAAGAAAATAAACAGAAGCTCTCCCAAGACACTCTTTCTGCTTGGTCAAGGCTTGCCTGTTCTGCTCACAAGCAGCTCCAAATAATGCTGTTTCTCCATCCTGCAGCTCTTCCTGTCCTATCCTTGAATCTTTATAAATTTTTCCTTTTTTTTTTTTCAGGTTTCCATCAAACCCTGTTTCTGTGCTTCATATCAGCAGATACCACATTTTGCTTTCTATTCTTGATAGAATTCTTACCCATTTCCTTTATTATTGTCATTAGATCTTCCTTTATTGTTTCCCTCCCTTAACTCTCTTTTCCACTGTCCCTCTTTGAAACCCTTTCAAAAAATTCCTCACCCTAATCTGAACATATTTTTCCCAAATATTGGAGCCTTCCGTGTTTCTTACCCGATCAGGGTAGGATTTTCTTCTTACCCTATCAGGCCCCAAATTAAAAATTCTCATTGCACTGAGAGTTGTTCCAGGATGCATTTCAGCTCAGCTCTACCTTTGCTTATGCAAATTTGACATCATTGTCATAATAGTGTTTTTGATTATAGGTGAATCTAATTAATCAGAATTAGTTTATTTTAAAATTTTTGGGTGGGGTTTTTTCTGCAGAGTTTTCTTTTTACAGAAATGAAACTTATGTTTTCTTTGTGTCTTCAACAGATTTTTTAAAAATTTATTTCACTTTAAGTGATGGTGTCTCCAACTGCCCTTGTGGAGCGAGATTTTCAGTTTAGAGTACAATGTCTGGTGAAACAGGAGCTGTTCCTGTAACTGGTGGACAATCAAAAAGCAGGGATGGGAGAATTCACTGTGTTGGTGCAGGAGAATTTATTCTTGTGACTTGCAAGAGGAATCCTGGATCTGAAGAGATTTACTGTGGAACCAAAGGTGAAGTGATGAATCTGCCTATCTTTACATGCATGCAAACTGTAGAGGGTAGTACCTGCTTGAGATACCACTTAAATGCACTGGGAAACTTCTTATATTTGCATATATTTTTCTTTAGAATACAGTTGCCTGTATACATCTATAAATACTTTAGGCTAATTCAGATCACTTGTTTCACATCTCCTCTCTGTCAAGATAACGAACTTGAATCTGATTACGTCGAAAAGCAGCTCAACTTTTCAAATGCACAATGATGCTCTTTACTGTCCATCCCATAAACCTCCAGAGCAGTCCTTTTATGTACTCCTGTGGTAACTTTGGTTATTCTGTGGGGTCTTTGAGCCACTGTTTTCAATTCAGTTGCCTGTATGGTGAGAAAACTTTTATGTGGGTGTCCCAACCCTGGAAGTGTTCAAGGACTGGCTGAACAAGGCCTTGAGCAACCTGGTCTAGTGGGAGATGGTGGGGTTGGGACTAGATGAGCTTTAAGGTCCATTCTAACCCCTTAATATTCTATGATTCTGTGATCTTACTTCTCCAAATCCTGTAATTCTCTGCCTAGGTGGAGCTGGTGAACATTGTGACAGAGAGATCCATCCTTGCCTTAGCTGTGACTGCAGCCTGGTACATCCTCTAGTCTTAAATTTTGGTACTAACAAGCAAGGCAGAACAGAGTTATTACCCTGTCTTCCAAGGCTCCTGAGAAATCCATGTCTGTGGTTTTGTTGCAGTTTTGGAGGAGATGGGGCCAGGATCCACACTGAAGTCCTGTTGGGTGGGAGACTCTTCCCTTGCTGTGGTGAAGGTATTGATGGAACCCCCGTCCCCATCCCTGTCTCTGCTCCACACTGTTGTCAATCGATAGGGCTCTTTAGCAGGGAGGCCTCCTCCACAGTCACACAGCATGCTCCTAGATGAGCTTTGATGTCAGGTAATCATTGCTGTATATAGTAATAAATGATGTGTTTACATAACAGAATTCCCCTGGCCTTTGATATACTCAGACATGTTATCAAAGTGGTGCTATGACATCTTGTACAAAGAAACAATAGGAAAGTGCAGAACTGTGCAAAGCGAGCACGAGCTGAGCCCAAATGTATGTTGCTGTGCAATTATGTTATTTGCCCTTAGGGCAGGAATCACAGCCGAAGGAAGTTAATATCAATACCCTTATGAAGTCCTCAAGGACTGTTTCTGTGATGGACATGGCACTTATTTGAGAAATCACTGCAAATCACTGTCATGGTACCTGTTATTATGGGTAAGGGATTTGAAAGGTAGTTTCACTTAAATTTTGGGAACAAATTACATTAAGCTGTTTTATATCATTTGTCTCAAGTTCCTTAATACACTAAGTGTCTCAAGATGCTGATGTATTTTTCCCTTATAGTCTTCCTTTTCCATATGGCTTTACAATTCTTTCATATGATTTACCAAAATTTGCCTTTTTTTCTTTTCTTTTTTTTTTCTGCCAGGGCCTTGCACTGGTCTAGGAGGATAAGTTTAGAGGCTGCCTATGTCACCTGCCTAGATAAAAATAAGTGTGAGTTTTGCCCTGTTTCTCACCTTTGCTAAGGTTTTGAAGATGTTGCAGTCCTTTTTATTCACCCAGGCATGACATTAGTACTGGGAAATAGTACATGAGCTACTGTAAGTATGTATTCAAGGTTAATTTCCTACAAGCATACTGATACTACTTTACACCAAAAACCATATTTTTACATGAAGATATTACAGCCCCCCCTCAATCACCTGCTGGTCCCTGTTTCCTGGCTGAGCCAGGACTTTGACTCATCCCCTGAATGAAGGGCCCTGTTCCTGAGGTTGGCATACTCAGGTTTTGATATGATTGCAACAGCCCAATGTGGTTGTTAGGCAGCTGTTAGAGACCTTGTTTGACTCCTTCACCTGAAGCTTAATGGGCTTTATTGTGCTTTCT
>VXAC01001274.1:4289-51789 GCA_013399225.1 Rhipidura dahli | reverse complement strand
ATCGGATCAGCGGAAGCTTAAAGCAAAGCATAAATTATAGATATATGTCTGTTTCTTTGATGATGTGAGACTAGTAGGTGCATCCCACTTCCATCACACAAAGAACCACACTTTCATGCAGCTTTTTCACTTTGTCACATCACATTTGAAAAAACAACAGTGAAAACATAAATGTTCTATTTTTTTTAACAAACAGCCTGTTCAAAGCCAGTTTTGAAGTTCTTCACTTTCTGAATTAATTAAATATAAACTAAGTGTTAAATTGCAAAGTTCAGTGCAGTGAGGATTGTTGCTTATTTTCTATATCTATTTGTCATCACTGTTAACTGTTATGCATATTTCTGAACTAGAGCTACTGAACTGGAATGCTCTTAGCATTTTGACCATCCAAAACAAAGCTCTTTAGAAGGCACTGAAAGGGAAATTCTTTTGTTTTGTAAATTTTATTGAGAAAAGCTGACTGAATTTTATTGCTTCTAAATTACAGAACCTTCAGTAATATTGCAACAATGAATTTGGGGCTCAGGATACTGCTAGTAGGTATCAAGCAAAATGTTCGTATAATATACTTATATAACAAAAGACAGATTGTCATTATAATGCTACCCTTCCAATAGAAATAATTTGTGGGCTTATTGTAATATTAACAGATGAAATGCCACCTAGTTTGTTGATATTATTTCTATACCAGAACCAAAATCTTCATTATAGGTTAATTCATTATTTTGATGGCTGTGGCTAATGGTGAGCCAAAAATAATGTCTCACTAGTTTCAGCCATAGAGTAATGACTCTAGAAATGCCTTCTACATTTACAGTTTCAACTAAATGCTTAAAATATAATACTAGGCAGATACAGGATATATCCATTACATATTTGTAAGGTACTATAGAAGAAAGACTTGATAGCACTTGCCTGAAAAGGATTATATCCTTTTTAGGGTGGCTTTCTCTTTCAAGTGTTTAGCATTGTAGAGTTTCCTTGTCACCACTGAACTGGCTTTCCAGCTGTACTGTAATGTTTCCATTTATGCTTTGCTGATGTCCAGTTTTATTTCATAGAAATAGTTTATTGAGTAAAGCATAATTGTACTTTGTAAAATACTCATCTTGTATCACTTCTTTTAGAGATCAGACATTTCCTTTTCCCATAAGGTCTAAAGATCTGTAAGTTGACATAATTCTGCACAAATCACTCTGGTAGTGTAACTTAGACTGTCCAAATTCCCCTTGGACTGTGGCCTCTGTAACTGTGCCATCACTCACTTAACTTCACCTTATCTTTAAATAAGTTTAACCAGAAGGGACTTGTTCAACTCACCACCTCTTGAGTAATGTGAATTATTTATATGATCTTCATATGCGTTCGTTAAGCTGTATACAGTAAGCCTAAGTGTAAGTGTTTATTCTGTTCATCCGTAAGTGTGTTACCCCAAGCTTTGAACTCAGGCTAACCACAATAAAAATCTCTCTTTTTTTGCTGTTCTTTGATGGAAATGGACATCATTTTTTCATGTTGTACAATGGCAGCAGTGTTGTCTCAGACGGGCGCGTTACCAGGGGAATGCATAAAGAGACATTTCACATGTTCAGTGTTGTCTTGCTGCTTTCCAGACCACCTTCCCCTCCTTCTCTGCTGAGCTGAGTGTACAGGATGCTGCATCCCACCATGTCTTACAATATAAATATGTCACTGTAATGGCTACTGTGGAAGGGATGATTGCAATAGCCCTTTTTTATCAATTCACTGCTTTGCTTGAGCAGTTATTAAGTGCTCTTTGTCTGTAAAGGAATGTTAAGTACTGAGAAATAAGAATTCAGTAAAGCCATCCTGTTTGCTACTTAAAAGGGTCTCAGTTGAAATGGAAATAAACAAAAACAATCACAGTGAAATATATCACTAACCTGGATTCTCCAAAAAAAAGCCCAGCCATTGAAACCCCCAGGTATTTCTGGGTGGGGCTGGAGAGCTGTGTACATGGTCTGTGTAGAGGCAATGCTTTTGGTGGGAAACAGTTGCACCAGTAGTGGTCTACAGTCTCTAAAAGGGGTTGGAAACAATAATTTTTTTAACTTACACTACTGTGCTTTGGTTTTCTTTATTACCTCTGCTTTCCATTTGAAATTTGTCCAGAACAGCAGTGTTTACACATGTCCTGTTAGAAGTAATGCCAGAGGGACCTCAAAGGCATGAGTCTTGTTCCATTCTTCTTTGGTTAATTTTCCTCAAACATAAGGTATTTTAACACCTCCATAGATCATAGGATGAATAGAGTCTACAGAATCAAACATTGTGCCTCTTTCAGCATTAAGTGTGCTCAGGTTAGAACTTGCTTAATTTATGAGCTGTGAGGCAGCCATGAAACCATGGGTAGGCATATTGTTAGAACAGATTTCATTTTTCAGGGGAAAAAAAGGAATTTTATTTTGGGTTTTGGTTTTTTGGTTTGTTGTTTTTTTTTTTTTTTTCCCCCCATGTTGGTTGGTTGATTTTCGTTGGTTTGTTTTTGTATTTTTTTTTTCCAAAACTAATAGGGTCTTTGCCTCTCCTTTTCTACTCTTTTTTTTTTTCCCTACCAGAACTTTTTCTTTTTATTATTTTTAATTCTTAGGGTTTCCCCACACACCCCCCTTCTTTTCTCTGGAATGCTTGTATCTTCGTATACAGTGGGTTTCCCCCTTGGCAAAGCAGCTTCATATGTTTCATGGTTTTCTGCTCTTCTGAACTGGAACTTGTTCTTGTATGCTCAAAGAGCACATAGCTTTGGAGGATCTGCAAAAGACAAGATATTTCATGCATCCTTTCTGAGGCCTATTTCTGACAGTCCCTTGAAACCAATTCAAAACTCTCCCTAATTATAATAGGACAGGTTTGTGTCTGCTTCCAGTCAATAAAGCTTTGTTCTGCCTCAGGGATTTTACTTGTACCTGATTATATAATGGAGGATGGAAGAATCAGGCAGGAGTAATTTTAATCCCTGACTATCTTTCATTCAAATAAAACGTGCAAAGAGATTTAGAGAAAGCAAGAAATGTGAATGTTGTACTACTAGAGCAAACATTCTACAGTGAGTTCTGGCTGCGTGGGACACTGAGCTCCCCCTCTATTTGCCCTTTTCCAAACATTTTGGGTTTGATTTTGGACAAAAAGGTGGTGTTTGAAATGGCAGCTCTCTCTGTTCAGAAGGCTGCAGTGCATTGCAAGCAGCCTCCAGTCTGGGTGCAACTCTGGGGGAAGGCTCAGCTCCAGCAGCAAGTCACAGTCCTGGAGTGGAGAAAAAGAACCACAAACCAGAACACACAGCACTATGTTGAAGCAGGCTTGGGTTTTGTGATCCCCATTTTTCACTTTTCACTGGGTTATTTAGTTCCAGGCTTGGAAGGTTGAGGTTTGCTTCTGTCAAAGCAGCATTGAAAAGCTGACCCATATACAAAATTTTAAACACAGCATGGTCATTTTTCTGTTGTCAACACAGAGCATGTATTTTAATTTTTTGAGAGTCTTTCTAAAAATAATGGATATTATACCATAATTTAGGAAACACACTAGATTTTTTTCTTGATAAGACTCTTCCAAAAGCCAATATCTTCACAGAGAAAACTCTGCCTCCTGTGATGAATGGTTGTCTCTCCTATTGTCAGGTCTGGGAACAAAAATTAAAATAAAAACAGTTATTAAGTAGGGAGGAAAGGGAGCTGCATTAAGGAATTGAGGTTTATATTTTTCCTGTGCAGCTCTAAAAGGAAGGAGGTTTTATGGCTTACAGAGATATTAATTTATCAAGGTACTCCACTCACAAACTGGTAACAACAGATCAGCCTCACAGTGCTCCTCAAGGTTCAGTTCTGAGAACCACAGCTTAGAGTCAAGAGTGGGAAACCAGGAGCAATAAAGGATCAAATGTAGTCTCCTTACTTTTTGTATCTGGGGCATCCTAATTGATCCCAGCAGACTTCCTCATGGCTGGACTACCCCAATCAACCCACCTGCATCCTCACCTGGAGCAACTTCTCTCTTTACCCAGCCGCTGGGGCAATTCCTTTGGGGAAGAAAAGGTTTCCTCTGATACTCCAGGGAGTATTTTTAACCTCGTCATTGCCATAGACATTGCTGGGCAGCCAACAGCACAACTGACAAACCAACACTTGCACCCCCCAGCACACTTTGTGTTTGCTTGTACTCTATGGTACTCCACAGCTGGATAAGTATCTTGAGATTGGTTTTCTTAATATTTCATGCACTTATCAGTCTTTAATCTGTCTTTAATGTCTTTCTGTAAAACCTGATAGCTGGAGCAAGAACTACAATGTCTTTATGATAAAAACTGTTTTAATATATGGACCACTGAACTTACTAAACCTTTGCTGAAACACATACAAATATCACTCTTAACTTGTATATTAAATGTTGGGGTTAGAAAATTTCTGTACATTTGCTGCTGTAGAATTTGTATATGTGTGAAATTACATGTTTCTAGGTGCAAAAACTGCTAAAGCCATTTGATAATAAGTATGGTATCTTTTGCAGGATTTTAACCAAGTATTGAAATCAAGAAGCACTAAAATCTCTTTAAGAGACACCACATGTGTACAGTTTTTAGTTTCTGGTCTAGATATTTAAATTCAGTTGGCTTGTGTCTAAACTTGTAGATGCTTGCACATTTCTCCAAGCATTTTTTTTATATTATTTGAAAATGCCTTATCATTTTCTGGTCAAAATAATTCATATTATTTAGAAGCTCTGACTAATAGCAAAAGATTCTTTTATTTTCTACAGCTATACATTTTTTTCTGTATCTTCACATTCATAATAATCTTACAAGAGTTTTTACATCTGTGTATATATGTGAATGACATGGTCGTTATATCCTCTTTAGGTGAAAAGCAGTAACTGTGGAAACTGGTAACTCTCTTAACTTTTGGCTTTCCTCTCAGACTAATTTGAAAATGGAAAAAGTGATTTAGCACCTGAAAAAAAGTTGGTGCTCTGGATATGAGCCTAGTTTCACCCCTTTCTGATTTCTTTCTTCATCTGTTGCATCTATTCCTGAAATATCAGAATGCAAATGCATTAACATTCATTGCATCTGCTGAGGTCAGAGCATTTGAATAATTCCAAATTAGGGATGGTGACTTATCATGTCCTCAGTGTAGCAGACCTCAAATGCTGACTTGTTCAGCTGTCATGGTGTAACACTATGCTGCAGGCTGGGCTTAAATACTGAAAATTAAAGCCTGTGGTAGGGTAGTACTGGGTATTGCACTGCTCTTTTGTTCATCTTCTTTTTATTTTCATCAGCAGAGCTGTTTCAGGTACTCACTTTTCTTCAGAGAACTGGAGATGTTCCAGAAGCTTGTGCAGCCAAAGGGAGCTGCTGAGCATTGCCAGCAACATCCAGTAGCAGAGAGGGAAGGGATCCAAGCAGTGCATCCTGGAGAGAACAGAGCAGTGCATTGTGAAGGGATCCCAGCAGTGCATCGTGAAGGGCTCCCAGCAGTGCATCCTGCCACACACAGGGCAGCAGCTGCCCTGGCTGCAGTGTGCACTGTTGACTGTGCCACCACAACCTGCAGCCACTTAGTGTTCCTCCTCTGGCTGCCTTGGCACTGCTACCACCTGCAAGGTTTATGCACACACAAAAAATGTGCATTCTTCTGCTTCCCATACCTACACAGCTCTCATGCCAGTCACACTCATTTAAGGTGACTGATGGATTCGCCAGAAGGGGGGAGGTACCTGTGGTTTTGTTGTTTCTGCCACCAGCTAAGCTTTAACATTTTTGTGTAAATAACCTTTAATTTCTTTATGGCTCTGGTGGCTATTAAAGTATAGTGAGAGTGGAGACCTGAGAGCCACCTTCCAGTATCTGAAGGGGATTTACAGGTAAGCCAGAGAGGGGCTCTTCATCAGGAATTCTAGTGCTAGGACAAGGAGTAATGGGTACAAAGTGAAATAGGGGAAATGTAGCTGTATTTAGGAAGAAATTTTTTACCGTGAGTGTGTTGAGACAGGAGCAGGTTGCTCAGGGAGATAATATCAAGAAAAGAAAATACAAGGTTGACTTGAGACTTCAGTAGCAGATCCGCATCATCCCACCAAAATACTTAGACAGTTGGATTAGTTTATGTCTTATTGAATTGTGTGTGTATGGGTGATTAACAAAGGGCAGTATAGAAGGTGGTCTGCCCTAACAAGTGGCCTCAGAAAATGTTTCTAGTTTCAAAACCTTGAAAACCCAATGAGAAAAAAAAGCTTGGTTTAAAGCATATGAGAGAAGTGTGTCCATGATAATTCTGTGTCCACCATGGAACATCAAGCTGCCCTTGCTTGCTTTGTCCTAATGTCCACCATTCAAAGCTCCTCATGCAAATGCTCCACACACAAGCACTGGGAGTAGGTGCCAGGATCCAAGGACTGTACAGACACTGCTTGCCCTTCTTCATTTTATTTTAATTCTTTCATGAAAATATATGAGAAATTCTTACAAAAATACTGTATTTTACTCCAGATTTAACTTTCTAAAGCATTTTTCATTTCCCTTGCTTTTCAATATATGTTGAAATATCCTGTCTAGAAATTATCTGGTACTGCTGGTATTTCATTCTACTGAACTATTGTTTTCATTTTGAGACTCGTCTTTTCCTTTCTTCTGAAATAAGACCTAGACTAAATACCAAAATTCTTTCCCTGCATATTATGGCTGAGTGCACTAAAATATAAAAACCTTGATTTAAGGTTTTTTGAATTCAAAGATCGTAGGCAAGTGTTCATTTGAAGGTTCAGTGGCATTTTGAAATGAGAACATCGTATATAAAGATGTCAGAGATGGAGCCTCCCACAGTGAGGTTGAAAGAAGAAGAACAGAATGAATAGAAGAGTTTCTGGGTTCCAAGGAATTTTAACATCTCATTACTTGAGAGTACTGTACATATAATTTTCTAATATCTTGTATTATAGACTTTGAATGTATTGGTTAAAATTACTTCATGCCTGGCATCAATTTAGTCTTATTCATTATCTCCCTTAAATAAAACCTTAAAAATAGCTGATTTCAGTGAGTGAGCAACTTTCTGATAGGTACAGATTCCTCAACATTTCTAAAGTGAACTTGTAAATGAAAACAGACTAGGAGGAAGCAGTCCCTCAGCATTTGTTGATCAGCTTGGTATTATAGGAATCAAGTAGTTATAATTTTAACTAACTTTATAGTTTATAGTTTGCACCATATTTCATTGCATCCCAGATTTTCATAATCCTACAATTAAAGCTCTTGCTACCTAAATGAGGCTGACTTTCATAGTCTAATGCCAGTGATTGAGTTATTATAATTTCATATATATGGTCAGTACTTTGATCAATATGTCTTTGGTGATCTAAAAAGTGGGATAGAATTGTGTTTGCCTAAGGTAGGGCTGGGTTTTGAGCACCACTGGAAGAATCTCTATATTTGGTCCAGCAGCTGCCTTGACCCAGTAGTGGAACTGAGGTCATCAATGACCTCACCAGCCACATCTCATCTTAAAACTTTCATTGTCCATTTCTATTTCTCACTTCTATGACCCAGCTGTAATCTGGCTTTAAGCAGCTGGTAAATGATATTAAATGCCTGATTATATTCTTCAATATCTCAAGTTTTTAAAAACATCCCATTAAAACACGTACCATATGCTTTCTATCTTTGTACCAGGGGTTTAAAACTGTAAAATTTGTGACCTTTAAAAGTAGAAAGCAACTTCCATGGCATTTCTAGAGATCTAATTTAGGTAAATATTACGTAAATTTATGAAATCTTAGAGCTGGTTATCATATAATTACATATCTATAACACCTATTGAAAGTACCAAGTAAATAAATATATGCATGTATTTGAGACAAATACACTCATCATTTACCACGTAACCTTTCTTGTTTTTGAAAGAGCTTACAAAATAATTCATTAAACCCAAGATTCCTCCCTTCTGACAGTGAAATGAAGTGTTCCGGTTGGTTTACATCCCTATTTCTATTTCTTATGTGTTAGGGTTGTGTCCTAATGCTTGAGAGAAACTTTCTGTTCTAGATACACCAGAATACCACTCCATGTCTGGTGCAAAACAGTGCTTGGAGCTGAAAGGAGAAGCAAAAGTGAGGAAGGAGGTCTAAGAAAATATAACTACCTTCCATTTTCTTTCCTGTCTGCTGGGGAAAACAGAGATGATATTCTGTGAAGGATCTAGCCAGAGTTTCCTTCTGTGAAGCAGTTGAAGTAGCTTCCTATAAAGTAATTATGTTGTTCCATTCCAAAGAGATTGTAAGAACAGGTCTTTGTGAGGAGCAGAGGTGAGATCCTCTCGCTTTGCGAGTGGCTGAAGGTGGAGGTCCTTAAAATAATGGTTCTTTTGACACAGTGAGAAATCTGGTGTCTGGTAATATCTGGGAAATTTTGAGAGTTGATATTAATCAGACAGTTCTAAAACATTTGAGAAGCCTTTCTCTAGATGCTTACTGTTTCTGCCATGTTTTGATGCCTGCCTGGGCTGCTTCAAATACAGCTAATTTATAGTGGCACTAGTGGGAGACACCAGCCATGCTCATCAGAGATCTTTCCCCTTTCCTCTTCCTCCTTTCCTCTTGGGAGCAGGGGTTGGATAGAAGAGCCCTTTGTTTTCTGAGGTAAAAGGTGGGTCACAAAAAGAGCAGCCTTCCTTCCAGTTTATTGGGAAACACCACAGCATCTGACTGGTTTCAGAGGAAATTTCCCTCCTCCAGGGATGTCACATGCCTTGGGAAGGAGTGGATGATAGCAAATGGAACACCCAGGACAGGGCAGCATTCCCTCTGCCAGGGGTGGAAAACCTGTGCTCTGCAGGAAGGAGCTGTGCTGGGACCCCTCCATAGCTCTGTACCATCCCAGTCCCAAGGCAAGAAAGGAGGCAACAGGAGTTTCCTATTCAAAAGAAAATTCAGCGAAAAATTCTGACAGAGAAAGAAATAAAATAATCAGATGCAAAAGAGAAATGCAATCTGAAACAGTGGGAATGGACTGGAATTGTAAGTGAGTGGTTTAGTCTCAGAGGGACCCACAAAACACTCACATCTGGGCACCTGAAAGCTGAGATAGCTGCTCACCAAAGTGCCAAGCTAATGAAAACATGTAGCCTTTCCAAACTGGTAACATTTCAAAATCTTCTCCTGTCTTGTGCTGTACTTTATTCCTTCTTCTCCTCTACTTCTGAAATAAGTTTTACTTGTTATCATAGGCAGCTTTGCCAGTCCTTACTATTTTATAATGAACTTCAAGGTATTTGATGCTTTATTTAAACCCTCAGCTCCTGCAAATGCAAAAAGAATTTTTTTAAAGGTGAAACAAAACTTTCTAGGTCTCATGATTATGTAGGAATCTTGAAAGTGTGATCCCAAAAAACAAAACCTTAAGACTTAATCCCTCAACTTTCAGACGCCATCATGTGAATATAAAGAACCCAAGTATGCTGGGGATTTCAATTTCTTGTGTCTTCAAATTTTCTTTTTTTCTAATCTCATAGATATTTAGCCTGTTTTCAGAATTTTGGGAAATCCAATTTATGATAAAAGTTTGGACCAGTGCATGCACTTAATAAAGGTTATAATATTTTTACTAGATCTTCATGACCTGGTGCAAAAAGGTGACAGCGACTTCTCCCTGGAAACTAATGATCAGACATTTGGCATCTCATGGCTAAGGCTCTCCAGTATATCAAGCCAAAAAAAAAAAAAAGACAACCAACCAAACAACAGCAAAAAAGCCAGAAAAGAAACTAAAAGCCATACAGCAACTGCTTCTTAAAACTTGCCATTTGTTTTAGGTGCCCTACAATATTTTTCACTTAGACCATGTGGTAGAATTTCCTGTGTTTGGCAAGATCTTGACAAAAAGTTTATTTGGTGTTTTAAAGTCTTGGGGTTATTGGATTACTGAAAATTATGAATATTTTTTGCTGACATGTGAAAATGAGTAACAGAAGCATTTACCATGATTACATTTTCATATTGATTCTCAAAATAAGTCATTTTCCTTTTTTATATTTTTCTTTTCCAACTTGCCTTTGTGACCTGGTCCATTCCTGAAACTCTGTTGCTGCATTTGGAGAGGACAGGAACAGAACCTAGATTTCCAGTTTTCCTTTAAGCAAGTTAATTTTCCAGCCCTTTTCCTGATGAAAATAACTTTGAAGATCCTTACTAAAACTAATTGAGAAGGTTGAAAGCTTGCCTCAGATTTTTTCCCCCTCCTGAAGCTTATTCAGAAGCCTCCTGGAATTGGGCTTTAGGGTCTGTGGGCTGCTCAAACTGAAGGCCAAATCCTCAGAGGTGCTGAGCAGCTCCAGCTACAGACTTGGCTTCTTGTTAGTAGTGGCTTCCAGCAACATCTGCAGCTCCTACAGGGATCAAGACTTAGTGGCTCTTTGCAACTCCCAACAGGCATTTGTTCAGGGCTGATACATTTTTATAGTTCAGTTTCACTTGCAGTAGGATGTTTTCAAAAGCCTGTCTAGTGTGCAATAACTTTGCATATTGCTAAAGATCCTCCTCATGCAGCTGAGTGTTGTGAAGAATCAGAGTCTTACACAGTCAAAGCCCCTGATGCTGTTTGCAGTCTCCACTTGACAGTTCACTTGCTTGGATGGGAATGTATTTTGGGGAACCTTAAGCCTAAATTATTTCCCAGTTTGATGTCTCTTCTCCAGCAGTAAACACAGTTTCACTTGGAGTTGTTGACAGTACGATCCAGGACCACTCCCCTCTCCTGTCCTTGTCACAATCACCTCTCTAAAAGCTTTACCCATTACATTTTCATTGTCTTGAATTTATGCACTGAGGAAAGTGGTCTCCCAACATTATGAATGTTGCTTTCAGCCTGCTTAGCATGTCATTTTACTGCTACAGACAGGACTTTCCCCTCTCCCTCAGAGGTTTTCTGCTGAGAAACCTGATTCCAGTTTCTGTTTTCTGATTTCCAGTTTCTGTTTTCTGATCCACATCCAAATATTCTTCATTTAATGTCTCTTTCTTTTAGAGAAATCTGTAAAAAGTTGCTAAAGCCAAGGATCAAATGTAACAAATACAGCCATCACAACCTGTTTCTGGTCACACACTGGTATAAACTGGTAATAACTGGCATATCAATAATTACCCAAACTTACATCAAGCAGACTGGAGAAGCGATGTGCCATTTGTTACATAGAAGCTTACATAGAAAAGGTGAGCTGAATACTAATAGGATAACATATTGGATTTATATAGTGATTTTGGTGAACATAACTCAAAGTTTTCTAAGTTGAATCCTTAACTCTGTTTTACAGATGAAGACATGAAGTGAGCTGCCCAGGTTCATGCTGCAAGTAAGTGGCTCAGTTCAGAACAGTTCAGAGAATTGCCTGGAGAGCTCTTTTGGCTCCCTTATTATTTACCTTAGAAGTCTTCAAACAGTGAAATTAAAGAGATGGGGCCACGAGAGGAAATTAAACCATATAAAGACAACTAGTCAGCCGACTCTTCCTTCTCAAAAACACAAAATAAAAGTTTCATTCAATACCAACAAACCCAGATGTCACCAATTAAGAGCAAAAGTAGAAACAGACAATTCAGGCTTTTTGTTATTGTTTTTAAAAGTGGTTTTTCTATTGAAGCCATATACATGCATATGATGCAGATCAGACTAATAATACACATTTCCAACTTCTAGGCTTTCTTTGTGATAGCACTCAGTTCTGTGTTTGCCAAGCAAAAGCTTAAATACAAATAAAAATCAGAATACCAAATGACAAATTGCAACACTAAAATATTGAACAAACCAGCAAATAATTTTCCATATCCCAAATTCCAATAATGGCACTGTACATGAAAAAATAAATAAGCTAACAAATATTTCCAGTCATTTGCAATGATACTTGACACTCAAGTGTTTTAGTCTTATCAAAATATTAAGAGATAATTAGGCTATTTTTTTGTGTAAAATGTTCATATGGTTATCTCATTTCCCTCCTTGCAAATCTCTTTGAGTGCTCTCGTGTGTGACTTAGAAAAGCAGCATGCATGGGGTGTTCCTGTCTTTCTCTGGAAAGAGCTGGGCCTGAATGCATAAAGCAATTGAAAACATGGCAGTGTTGGCTATTGTTGTGCACAATTTGTAGGCTTGAGCTCTGAACTGGAAGCTGAACTTTGTTGTAGGCATGGAGTCTCCATGAAGAGCACATGGGGAGAGATTCTCCACAGGAGCTCCAGATCTCCTGGTACATGGAGTCACCTGGAGCAGTCTGAGACCAGTCAGGAAAGCACTGAGGTGAGGGGTGTGTAGTACTGACACTGCTGGGCTGGTGATCCAAAGGAAAATTTATGGGATGGGCTTGTGTTATTTTTCTGTGAAGTTTGTCCCACAGCACAGCAAGACCACAAGGTTTGGGCAAGGGGGAGCAGGGCTCTCTTCACAGCAGCAGCCTGCAACGTAGTGTGGTGTGAAACTCTGCCCCTGTGCTTCAAACCTCTCATTCTCTTGCAGCAGTGTAGGTCCTATGGAGTTTCCATTTGGGTAAATGGTGTAAATCTGGTCCTGGGAAAGGGGCACTGCTTTGGGGCATTCTGATATAATGAAACACACAGAGCATCTGTGGTAAAGTGTGGCATTAAACATTCATTCACACATTCTACCCCTTGGCTGGCACTATGGAAGTGTTCGCTCAGGGTCATCCTTCCTTTCCAAAAATAAACCTGGGACTGATTATGGATAGCTTTGCATCAGAATCATGTGAAACTCGTGGGTTGGAGTTCAGAGGAAACGTGGGAGGTTCTTGTTATGATTTTAAGTTCACTTGAATTCGAAACTCAGGATGAGACTTAGGGAGGGGAAGACTGAACACAGATCCACGGGAAAGAATACGTTCAAATCAACCCTTGTGAAATACAACTGCCAATGGCTTAGGAAGAAATCCTCACTCAAAACATTAAAACAAATCAAAACGCATTCCTCTCCCTTTAAAGTCTGACTCTTAATGCTACCAAATATCCTTTTTTCCACTCTGGGCAATACCATTTTTTAGGGAAAAAAAAACCAAAACAGAAAAGAAAACACATAACGTTACCCAATGTCCCTATAGCAGCTCTAAAAAGCAGGGGAAAAGTATGTTTTAATTAATTTATAAACAAAAGATTATTTCCTGCACTGCCAGCAAAAATCCTCTGTGCCGACAAGGTTCTGGCTTCAAACATTATCAGCAACTGGCAGGATGAGTCCTTTTATGTAAATGAATTCATTATTATTAATTTCTGCTGGTGCTGAACGATTTATGAACTGCTTTTCGAATATGGAAAAGTGGTTCATGAATCAGAGGGGAAAAAATGTTCAAAAAGTCCTGGGTCGATAAATAACAGTAGTCATTCATGAATCCCGCCCATGGTGTCTTTTATCTTCAGTAGGGAGAAGATCAAAATGATAAAATATTAATGTGCCAACAAAAAAGGATTGAATGGGCAGAGACTGGTAACATTGTCCTCTCTGAGCCGTAATGGGCAGGGATGAATGGTGACAGACTATCCTTCACTAGCAGGCAGCCACAGACTGCCATTCTCCCAAGGTGAAGTGCTCCTTTTTCCTGCCACACAGAGCCAGAGTAGGAGGGAGCTGCTGAGCAGAGCCCCACGTGTGCCCCTGCCCCACAAACATGCACCAGCTGTGGTCGAGGGATGGGGCTTTGCCATCACAGCTGTTTCTCAAGGAAAACACCCTGCCCTGCACAGGCTCTGTAATTGCAATCCTCCCCAGCAGCCTCCTGCTCCCCCCACGTCTCCTACACCTCGTTACTGATAGTCTTCCTGGAACTGGCATGGCACCCAGCTCTTCTCTGCAAAGGAGTGCAGCACCAACTGGATTTTAATGACTCTCATTCGAAGATGGAGAGAGATGAAAAGTACTTGATTGAAAGTGAGAAATCTGGCAGCTGTTCACTCCTGTTCTCTGAGAACACCACCAGCCCTCAGCAGACTAGAAGCCTTCAGGATAGCACAGTGTATACAACAATTGACATCGGCCTTGTTCAGTGGAGACATAGCTTTTTATCTGTATTTGATGCATCAGGCTGAAAATCAAAATGTTGTGTATACGAGGAACAAGTGTGATCATAGAAGTGGTGTTTTCTCATTTAAGATCTTCTCTAATGTGCCACTCGCCACAGAGAATTGGGCCAAATTTGTCCCTGATGCAATTACGTTAAAATCACAAAGTTGTGCCCAGAATGAGTTTAGCCCATTATTATTACAATGCTAAATATTGGGTAACTATAAAAACAGAGTAGAGAAGGCCATGAAAAAAAAATCTGTTCTCTACGTAGCTTGTCTTTCTACAGCTTCGATTTACAAAGAAACTACAGCTGCAAATCGTGGTTGTTTGCCCTTAAATAGCTTTGCTCAGCTAAGAATTTCAAAGTCGTTTCAGGTATTAGTCAAAACATCCTGTGAGGTATGAGGCACTAAGGGTGAGGTAAAAGAATGAAAAGCTACATGTCCAAGGTCTTAAAAACATTTTGGCAGACTGGGTAGTCAATCTAGAATAACTGATGACTTTTGCTGTGGAACCAATAGTCAAAAGTATCTTCCAGCAGAGGAAAATAAAATTACAGACTTCTAGCTGGTTTTTATCCTTGTTCTTATGTATCATTCAAACTTGTATTTTGACCATTTTCTGTATTTCAGATTGCCACAGGACAAAATTTGTTCTTCTGAGCTCAGCAATGAAGTTTTAATCACCCCAGTATACATCTTTCTACGATATATATTTTTCTGTCTACCAAAGACATAATGGCTGCTCCTTTTATGGGAAACCAGGATTTAATCCAGTAAGTCTGTAAGAATCAATATTCTTGTGAAATGACACCATGTTGAAGTTATTTTATGTTATGTTGATGGTTAGCTAATTTTGTAATGGAGACATTTCTTCTAGAAGCAGACATAGTATAATTTAGTGGTAAAAACGTCAATCACAAGGGGTTGAACACTTATGTCAGGGCAGGAAGAGGGCAGATTTATTGATGGAAATGTATCCATATACTCTTTGTGGCACTTTGACCTGAAATATCCATTTTGGTTATAATTTTGTTTTGTGAAAATGACATCAACTGCAATCACTAATGTAAAAGTGACACTGGAATGCTTTGTTCCAGAGGCCTGATTTAAAAAGTCTTGCTGCAGTTTGTTATAGTAACAGCTTCTCAATAGCAAGGAATTAAGGTACTCATTTAACTGCTCCTTTTCTCTCTCTGTCAAGCACCACATTGTGCTTTTTTCTTTTTTTCCTACTGTTTAATATTGTTTAGATAATAAATATATAGCTTGTTTCATAATGACATTGAGGTAACTAAGAGAAAGGAGGCAGGTACTATATGTGGATATATTTTTGTATGGCTTTTCTTCCTAATGCCAGTTAACCACCCACCCAAAGCCATAAAAAACATCAATAGAAATTGGTAGGAGAGGATGGAATAAAATAAGTACAGAGGTTGAGAAAGAAAAGTGACAAGGAAGGAGACAAAGAAAAAGCACAGTGCAGAATACAGGGAACATGGGAATGTCTTGTTTGTGACTTCAGTGGTTTTTATTTGTTTGTTTGTTTTTGTTTTTTTTTTCCCCACAAAGTCCTCATCAGATCAATGGACTCTTGTATTCTCATTTGAGATCTACAATGGTGTAACTAAAAACAGAATCTGGCCAACCATCAGCTTAAAGAATAGGAAAAAATCACTAGGAGCAATGTGAATTTTACAGAGGAGCTGTGCTATCTGGTGAAGTGCTGCCTGTTGCCTATTTTCTGCTGCACTATCCTCTCCCAAAAGAGTGCCTTGAACCAAATAATATCATGACACCCTAATTAGTAAAGGCTTAATCTCTGGGCTAGTCCTGAGAAATCTGGACTTTAGTGTAGAGTGATTCTAGCACAACTGAAATTTTAATTTAGTGTAACCAAGGATGAGGTGTTTTACCAGTAACATACACTCCATTCAAGCTCTCCTGTCTTCTGTCCTTCCATTTACACCCCTTGTATGACTGCCACAAAGAGCTGACAGCTCACTTCTCTCTAGCAATCACGTTTTTTCACTGAGATGTACAAAATCCATAATCTGCTTTGTAAATCTTCATTCTTGGCTCCCTTTCAGGCAAACAAAATGACAGAATCAGAGACCATCCAATATCCTCCTCTGGTGAGTCACAATGATTTTATCACTTAAACATAGAAACCATTTAGAGTCTGGGGAGATCACAACTTTCCAGCAGGACAAAAAGTGGGAAATTGTCCTATGTTTTAAAGCCATGATCCCCAAAGGTGTTTCTTTTGAGTGGCATTCAAGACTCTCTATAAAGTTGATTCATTGGAGAGTCCTCAAACAACCAAATTCTACCCATTAGGGAGCATAGAGCATTGCCCATAACACCCCTACCAGGGATGGTGTGATAAATCATAGGTACTGATTCAACAGGATATTTGTTTGCATGCTGTCAAGCACAGCCAGGCAGCTTCTCCATGTGGACTGGGAGAAGGCAGGATGGGAAAGCATCTGACCCTCCCAAAAGTCAGGACTGCTGAGCAGTCCCACCGTGGTCGCTGATTTACACACTGAAGAAGAATCAAAATAAGGCTGAAGTTAGGTTCACTCTCACACTTTGCCAATCAGATCATGGGTAGTTTCTGCTGCAGAGAAATGCTGACTGGCAAGAAGAAACTTATTATTAAAATAAGAAAAATGTAGCTTGGATCTTTGATTCTGTTTTAAAGCAGAATTTTTGTTATTTTTTTCTTAACCCTAGACATTTTAGTTCTGCCCATTTGCATAGGTAATATTGCCATCATATGTATTCACACTGCTCATAAAAGAGCACATCACAAAAGTGCCTGGAAAATAAAACTCCAATGAGAAGGGACCCATCAAGTTTAAATGGAGGTTTATATTGCAGCATTATGAGACAGAGGCTTGCACATTTGCAGCTCCCATGGCAGAAAGTGAAACTCTAAACAATTAAAGCAGCACAGACATCCTGCCCTAAAGGACTGTAAGCATTTAAAAAAGCAGCCCTGACCTCTCTTTACTGGGCCTGTTTTCTATTTAATTTACAGTCTTTATTAGCCAAGAAAATCTTGGCTGGATCTTAGTCAAAGTGATGAATATACAAGCATTTTGATCTACAATTTGGGGCACTTCAAAGTATTCTTTACTTTATGATCATTTGTAATCAAGGTCGGAGCTCTGGTGGTAATTTAGATACCACCTAAACTTATTTATAATATAAAAATTGCTGTGCAGTAGCATGCATACTGTCCTTTCTATTTTTGCTCACATTAAGATTGGAGTTGCAAATGCTCAGGCTCTCCAAAAGTTACTCCTACAAGTCTGTGTAAGCAGCTCCATGCCTAGATTGCTTTTGTTCAGTTCCCACAATGACACACAAAAACTGAGCATATATGTGTGGTAAAAAGAAATGGTTTGTTTTCATTGGTTTATTTATTGAAATATAAGCTTACTAACTTTGTAGGGAGAAAAAGTAAATCAAAAAGCCATAACATGTTTAAAGAGGAGTTTTTGTTCATTTTGTCATCTGTTTTTCTCATTTTTCCATACACTTTGCTTATGCACTGAGGTACAACAAGCCTCAGACCTGTTCCCCTTTTCAAGAACAGAGACCCTCATGCCAGCAGCTTCTTGCAGAACAAAAACTAAATCACTGTGATCACTCTTTTAGCACTGTCATCTCAGATTCTAGGCCCATTTTTTTTCTAGATATTGTGTCTTTCTAGACATTGTGTCTTTCTACATCTTTCTAGATTTATGCTTGCTAGGACAAACCTTCTGATTCTTGTACTTCGTGTCTGACCCTTTGACAAGCACAACCCAAATTTGAAGGCCAGCATTGAGTCCTGGTTTCTCCAGGCTTGGCAGGCACTTACCTTGCCCATTCTCTCTGACTCCATTGCAGGGGTGCATTTTCAAAGTTCATATTGTATCATGTGCCTCTTCCACCATGCACCCTTTCATCAGCTCCATCTTTTCTCTCACAGCCAAAAGCATCCTGTGGATATTTTAAGGCCCACACGGGCTCTCCCAAGTCTGTTTATCCCTATCACAACCACGAGGTACTGACAGATTTTTGTTTGAAATATTGATTTTTTTAAAAAATTTGGACGGTAGTCATTTTGTTTCTTCTGCAAGGGTCCACTCCTATAAAAATCTGCCAGCTCCCACACTTGCCCTTCTTCACATCCTCCCTTAAAACTCTCCTCTGCTGTGACACCTTAAAAAAATGATAGTGGTTAAGCAGCTGATGTGCTGTGACTGCATAGTGATCATAATTATCTCCCAGTTACCTTGTCATTTCTGCCCCTCTCCCCATCTGTTTGCTGTCGCTTGTCTTTTGCTTAGATCAAAGACTCTTTGGGGTGCAGCCCATGCCTGTAATTCCTGTGCATTTGGATACCATCCTGAGCAAGGAATCTCAGGTTCTAGGCACTACTGCAGTGCACATAAATAAAAATTACTAAGGTAGAATCCTCTGCATTTTTGTGTGCATAAATTACAGCCACATCCTGTAATCCATTTTTCAGGCTAAACAATTGACTTCAATGGGAGTTGAGCCAGGGCAGGAGTTGGCCTATGGTCTTTACTCAAAACAAGCAACATAACATATTATTAATCACCCTAAATAGAGACTATCACATTCAGTGTTGCAATCCTACCTGTGGATAAAATAAATACCTTTCCAGAAACCTTATGACTTTTCTCATTTACACTAGGCCAGGCTGCTCTAAAGAAAACTATTGTTGTGCAGGTGATAAGATTGCAGTGACTCCCTGGTTGTCTTCCCTTCATGTTGATAGCTTGGAGGTTGGCAAAGGGTGGTGAATATCCTGCAGAGTCACTTGTAGGCCACCCTGTCTCTACCCAAGGGGTCTAGAGGCAGTTCTTCCTTCCCATTCCATGTTTTCATCTCCTATTAGGGCAACAAAAATCTTCTGAGGGCTGTTCTGAATTTTGATAATATCCCCAAGTATATCATTATCCATATTGCCACCACAGCCTGGAAGCTGCTGGTTGTAATTCACCAAGGTCTTGGGGAATTGGTTTGGCCAGGAGTGGATCTGGGGATGAATCTCAAGCTCTTTGTACATGCCTGCATCAGAACTGCTGGTGGGAGAGGTGGCTGCAGGGTGTCTCCTGTGTAGTTCCTGAGGAACAGCAGCTGTGTGCTTCCTCCTGTGGAACTTGGAAGGGCTGCAGAGGAGAGGAAAGCCAGAGCCAAAAATAAAAACATGCGCAAAAGCAATGAGTAAAATCTGCCAGATTCAAAGAGCTGTTGTACTACTGGAGACCAGCCAGAAATCTCTGCAAGTCCCCTATAAATGCAGTGGCTTGGTTGCAGTTAATTCCCCCCACACCCCACCTCTTCCTTCCCCAGGTGAATCTTGTCTTGCACGTATAAGGCAGACTGCAAAAAGCACACACACTTTTTTTCCCCACAGTGTGATGTTTGTTATACCAGCTGTCTGCCTGAAAAGATGTTTTTCTCTTGCAAATTTTGGGGCTTCCTAAGCTGCTGATGTGTGAAAGTGAGACAAGTCTTAACATCCTCAGTAAATCCAGCCTGTATATTCTTACTTTCCACTCAAATTGATTGTTATTTTAACAAAGTGTTAATCTTAAATAAATGTTCATAGATCAGGTTGCCTTCCACTTTCTGCCAACATTTGGGTCATTAGATGCTGGGCTGTAAATGAACCATGCAGATAAGACCTAATGTTAAATATCTAAGACTTCTTTATAAAGGGAAAGAGGCAGGAAGGATAAGGATCTCCCTGCTTCAGGCCGTGAGACAGCTATTGACTTTCTAGCACTGGGAAGGAACCTTCTGAGGCATTTTCTGTTTGCCATCACCAGGAACAAGGTGCTGAATTAGAAGCACAGTTGATGCTGGTCTGGTTCAAACCCCCCCCTATTTCCATTGGCATAAGGAAAGTGTTTGTAGCAAAATTAGTCCAGTGGAATAGAGAAACAGAAGTAAAATCCAGGCTTCTCCCTAGCCTTTTACAAAAGGACATGACACGTTTTTTTCTAGAAAAGGGAGTTTGGGCTTGTGGTTTTGGTTTTCTTTTTCCCTCAAAGGACATAGGAATTACATAATTTTATACTGAATTCAGTTTTTTACACTATTCTCAGTAATTGGTCTCTGTATAGATATATTTTAGGGCTTCTTTAGTCAATTCTTTCTATGTTATTTGGGAGAAATTTATCTCAATATTTTGAGTGGAATACTATGGTAGGTCTAAAAATTGCCTATTCTTTCCTATCTGGGAAAAGCATGCAGTACTGAGTAGATAAAGCAAAACTTCATATTTATTTTAGATAATTTAGTCTCTAATTATACAAAGTGATGTGAGAGAGATACACAGAATCTGACCCAGAATTATGACTAGAAAATAATAATATTATCCTAATTAAAAACCATAGAAGAGTTTATTATCCAGCCTCAAATCCCTGACAGACTTGTATGCTCAAATAATTGCAGCATTTGCAGGCTAAAGATTTTGTAAAAGTTTCATGGAAAAAAAAAAAATCCCTAATGAATTCTCAGTGTTTTTTAATATTGTGCCTCTTCAACAACAATGATGGCTTTTGGGGACTCTTGCTCACTTATGGGACATGTGGGTCATTCGAAAGCTTGAATATTCATATGAGATGAGCTGGAACTGGATGTGCAATATGTTTGGTTGAAAACTAAATTTTATGTAAATTCTACAGTGATGTTTTCTGGCTCAGTTAGAATCCATTCTACTGTTTATCTTTATACTAATAATGGTCTCTTGGGCTTCTTTTTAAGCCTCTCTGTATACTTTTTTTTTTCTTTTAAAATGAAAGATGAAGATCCAAAGAAAACAATTTTTAAAGATAGAAATAGAAACAGTAGGTAAAAGGAATTAGCAATGCAATCTCTGCATATATTATGTGGAAATCTACTGCAAAATTGCAGCTTGGAATTTTATTCCTAGGACATTAACTGTTTCATGTTTGAGCAGCATTGCTGCTCTGATTCCCCATTTTTCAAAACCCCTTTGGATCTGCTTTTTTCATCTATTTCTGGATATTTTTGTAATATTTATTAAAATATTCCTTCTCCAGAATGATAAATCCAGTTGTCTGGAAGAAATAAAATCTGTGGCATAGCTCTGAAATGAGAATTAACCTTGATTACTACAGTAATTTACTAATCAAAACTGGAGACCTGCTAATCAAGCCTGAATTACCAGCTGCTTGATTTTTATAGTGACATAACCAAAATTGAACATTTGGTAAACAAGGGTCTTATTTATGAGGGGGGAAAAATTGGCATATGGCCATATTCATCTTAATATATTTCTCACTATATTGTTGTAATTTCCCTATCAGCTGACGTAGACATCCCCCTTCTAACCTAAGCCATCCACCTTACCCCGAAATGATGAACACTGAATTTTTGATTACCCTGGAACTGGGGTCAGAGTGGCCATTTTCACATTTTAAGAGGTTTTCTGATGTACCTGTTGTTTTTGGACCAGGGGAGGAGAACGGCCGATGGATCACGGCAGCCTTGTGTTACAGGGCTGGTCAGACAGTGCCTTGGAATAAAGGAAGCACAACACTGGAGGCAGAAAGGAGAGGAATGCAGAAGTGCCAACGAGCAGCCAGCTGGGAGAAGCTGCTGGAGGAAATGGCAAAGAGCATCCATGCGGTGCTGGTGAGCCCGGGATGAGCGGGAGAGAGGGACAAGCCCCGGGGGAAAAGGGGCACTGAATCCCCCCAGTGCTCCCGTGAGGAAAGGGACAAAGTGCCAATTACTGCACTGGTGGGGCTGGGATTGTGAAAGTATTCATCTGGTTTGTCTAGAAGTGCAACTAATTTCATGTTTTTAATATTTATTTTTTTTCGGCCTGATTTCTGTTCATTTTTTTCAGCTCCCAGATGGCATCCTGTATCCACCGACACAGAAAATAATTTCCCAGTATTTTCTTTAATGAATGACCTATTATGAACAAGCAGGAAAAACCCATATTGTGCAAGTCTCCCACAGAAAAACTGATCATTAATATAAATGGAGAAAAGCCCCCAAAATGGGAATCTTTTTTGTTGTTTGAGCTGTGCATGGTATTTCATTAAGGTGGGTTGTGTGGTTTTTTAAAATGTCTTCTTCAATTGATATTGTCATGGGTAATTGTGCTGTTAAAAAGGTAAAGAACAGAAACACAAAAAGATTATTTCTAGAATAATGTTTACAGCATGAAATTCTCAGCTAGTCAGGCTCTTTCCCATTCTCTGCTTGTTTCTTTAGACCTAATTCCCCATTCTCTCAATTCTTAGCATAGAAAATATATACTAAAGCTAGTGCTGCTTCCATTTTTTCACCATCTTATCTCACAAACCTGAAATAATGTTTTTCCCTGTAAGTCTTAAATGTACTTGCACCTAACAGGAATGAAGTGACACAGGGATGAATTGAAATTGTTTAATGGTTTATAGCCAGTCTAAACCTCCAAGAACACCAGTTTGTGGTCACTTTATGTTTGGATATGACCCTGCAAAGCTTCCAGGGGCACAGCTCAGCTCGGGCCAGGCTCTGCTGAAGCAAGTGCAGCCCAAATCAGAGCAGAGAAATCCTGCTGGGATCCACAGTCAGTCTGCAGAGGGGTTTTAAGTACCTGGGAAACGTGAGCAACCACAAGCTGAAACAGAGTGCTGCTGCTAATATTGTGTTCTCTTGGCAGGAGGGCCATCCATGAGGATAAAGATTCCAGATTTCAGGAATGGCTTATCAGGCAGGGATTTAGAACATATGAAGGCCAAGGAAATAACAGTGAAACAAGTGGCTCTGTTCCACTCCATCTTGTGTCCCTGCTTCTCCCTAAAGCCACAGCTGTGCACCCAGAAAGTTTCCATCAGAAGGACTCAGCACTGCCTCACGTGTTTAGGATGACCTTTCTCCACCATCAAAACTTCAGAAGCCCAACAAATCCACCTGGAAATTTGGATCATTTCAGACTGCACTAGGACATAACCCGAGCTCCAAGGAGGATATGAAGTCACTGGGGAAGGAGTGACTGAAAGGAGGGACTGATGGCTTGGGAGAGAGGGCAGAAGAAAAGTACAAAACCACAACAGAGGTGGTGGCAGAGAACCTGGGAAGAGAGAGCAAAAGTGGTAAAGTGACTCCATAATGCTTTACTGGCTCTAAAGCAAGGGAAAATCATTCTTTTTTAGCCAAAGAAAAAAAAAATAGGGCATAAAAAAAGGGGGAAAAAAGTACAGAAAGTAGAACGTGAAGAAAAAAGCCAGCAAAGGAGGAGGAAATTAAGAGAGAGGAGAAACAAGTGCTGGAAGTAAAGGAGTGGATGGTGGGGGAGGAGGCAGCACAAAGAGATCTGATGAACAGGGCTTTTAGGTAAGTGAATTTTATTTGTATATGTCATTTCCTACTTTTTATTGCATTTCTTTGGCAACCATCCCACAGTTCCATAACCTATGGGTGGGTGGGAGGAGGTGGCTAAGAGGGCAAAATGGTAGTTTTTGGCAGAATATTGACATGACTTGAGTCAAGTCATTACTTGTGGTTGTCATTAGACAAATAGTGAAAGTGGGCTAATGGGGCAGGTGTTTATGAATCCTACAGGCCAGAGAAGGCTCAGTTTTCACAACCTGACTCACGCAGAAAGGGAGAGGCCCAAATGATTCAATGCAGTGAAGGCAATGGAGAGCAGTGATTTCAGAGCTGCAGAGGCCACAGGGACTTATTTCAGATTTACAGGATGGTTCTGTCAGGTTGCTTCAGCCTCTCAGCAACTTTAGAAGGTGGGCACTGCATAGGTTTCTGTATTGGGGACTTCATTTCTTGCTACCACTGCATGGAAATAGTTTTCTGTAGTTGAAAATGAGACCCTAATGCAGAATTCTATGGAGAAATATGACTTTCATGAAAAATATTCTAAAGTCCATCTTTTCTGGGTACTTCTGTTTCTTTTTGCCCTCTGTTTGACTTTTTACAGGCTTTTCCCCCTAATTATCTTGAATTTAAAATGGAAACATTTCTAAAACATACAGTGTCAAATAAAATGAGTTGGAATTTTTGAAGACTTTAGAACACACGCAGTAGCTGCCACCCCGAGTCAGACAAAATATCCAGTGTTTTCCTCTGAGAGTGAGAGGAGCAAATGTCTGGGGAAAAAGTGTATGAACTCTGATATATCTCTCATACAGAGCAATCCTTCTTCCCCTCTGTGCTCCTGCCCTCTGAAGATCAGTGTCAGAGACATTTTGATTTGGAGGCTGAATCTTGATCATCATGTTTAGCAGCTAGTGATGGATTTCGTTTGCATGATTTCATGTAATCCCTTTTATGGTCCATTTACACTTTTGACCTCCACACCATCCTGTGGCCATGAGTTCTGTAATTTCATTATGCACTGTGAGGATAAAATACTTCTTTTGTTTGTTTTAAGACTGATGCCTGGTCATTTTATAGAGGCTCCAAGTCCTTGCATTTGAGGGAACAGTTAAATAATGTCTCTATATGTTAGAAATTGGGTTTTTGAAATAAAAAATTCTCTCTCAATTTTAAAGCCAGGGCAGGGTCCTCCTTATCCTCTTGTGAATCCTTCAGTGAAGAAAAGGAAAAATTCCCAACTTCAACTGCAGCCTGATGAAATTAAAATTAATTAAAGCAAAAGTAGTTTTATAGTGTTCATACTGCACAGATAAGTAAGAAGCCTTAGTCCTATTTTATATGTCCTGTATGGTTCCCAGCTCCTGTTCGTTTCAGTTCCATAGATGTGGAATAGCCCATTTTAAGGCCATTTTCTCTGGTCCAACTATTAAATCATAAGCATAGTAATGAGAGGATATGATCACTGAGTTCTCTGCAAGAGCAAGAAGGGAAAAGGCTTGAAAAGTCAATTAAAAAATAGGAGTAGGCTTTGTACAAGACACCTGAGCATGGACAGAGGGCAATCTCCAGTGGGGTGGACTAGGGTATGAACATCCCAGTGTCCATTTTCTTACAGCTGGTAGCTGTCCAGCATCCTCTCTGCACCACCCCCAGCCCTGTGTTTTGTGTATCATTCCAGGCAGATTGCTGAGGAGAGAGACAAAGGACAGACTCCAGGATAAAAACCAAAACTGCTCTGGAAATGCACCGTGTGTGGCAGTACTTGGAGCAGCGGTGAGAGGTTAAAAAAAAGAGTTTAACCCAAGAATCAAAATTAATGTCAGAGAATTTAATGCAACACAAGGTGTGATGGAACAAAGACTGTTGGGGGGTCTCATTTTGTTCAGTTATGACAAGCAATATTCAGCACTTTAAAAGAAACAACAATGTAATGGCTTTACTGAATTGCATGAAGAAACAGGATAACTTTAACAAATATCACAAAACATGTCACAAATCAATTGTATTGAAAATATATTAGGTTTCTTTAAAAGAAAAGATCAGAAAAGGAAGCAGCACATGCAGGAGGAGAGACAGCACACAAAGATTTACTTCTGAGTGCTACAAAATATTGAACTAAAAATAACATTAAAGATGAAATTTGCAATGAATCTCAAGCTGCTAAATTCCCAAAGGCTGGGTCTGCCAAAGGCTCTGTTGGTTTCCTCTGTTCTTTTCTGTCTTTATTTAAATATTTTATACAGTTGTCTATGTTCATGTGTAGGGCGAAATGTCATTTATATTTCAGTCCACTCTAAAATGGATCTTAGACTATCTCAAGCTGTGCACTGCAGCGAGGAGTTTGGAACTGAGAGGTAAGTTGAAGTGGTAGGGACAAATGAAGACTGATATTTAATGTAGTTTTTGTGTACTTTTATTTTGCTGTCATGTATTTTGCCTTAAAACTGATTTGTAATTTTCTGCATTTTGTGACATTATGATAAGATGTGATGCAAGTGGGGTTTCCATTTAGCAAATACCTTGATGTATTTTTGAGTCGGAGTGGTTGAATTCTGAATTCTGACCTTAGGCTTTCATGTCTAGCAATAACAACATGCGAGTTTGGATCTGCAGTCTTAAATGCTTCTCCTTGTGCTTTGGACCTGCCAAGGTAACCTTTTTAAAATAAGACAGTCTTGAGCTTATTTTAGATTCACTTGTGTGATAGGCCCACAGGGTGCAAAGCATCCTCACGTCCCCACTGTCTTAGGAACCCAGGGCACACCTTACCTGGAAAATCTGGGACTCACTGTGGAGCTGGATCTGCCGCCTTGGGAGAGATTCTCACACCCTCCTGGCGCTGAGGGAGGAAGCAGAGGGACCACTTCTGTCCCCATAAAGACAAATTGCAGCACTCGTGGTGGCTGGGGCACAGCCAGAGCTTCCTAATTGCTCCCTGCAGGCTGGGAGCCCCCAGGCTGGGCTGGACCGGGCTGGGCTGGGCTGGGGGTGCCACCGACCCCCTCCATCCCTGCAGGAGGAGTTGCTCCCTGAAGGGCTGTGGATGCTGCTGCTGCTGCTGCATCCTGACCTCAGCTCAGTCCCGTTGCTCAGGCACCGTGCTGTCTGTTAGATTAGCTGAGAAAGGTTCAGGTGTATTAAGATGGGATTTTGCACTTCTTTTACACCGGCATGAGGAAGAACAAAATTAGTAGTGTTGGACTCCATTTCATCAATTTGCGTAAAAGAAAGAATCCTTAAGAAACTATGTTGCTTTGTTGCTTCCAAACAGTAAATCATGCAGAATAAAAATTTTAAATAATGGCTATTAGATTAGGAAGTCTAAGAAGCTTTTACAACTTGGGAGCTTTGACTATTAAAAATTGATAAATTGCCATTGAAATACAAGCAGCTCTGCAATATGATAGATCAAAGTTCATTTTTTCTTCCCTAATGCAGAGTTAAGATGAGCAGGCTTACTTTTTGCTCATCTTCTTTGCAGATCAAAAACATTCCTTTCTTTTTATTTCAGTGATCAATTTACTAGAAGAGCCCAATGTATATGTTGTGACTGCAGTAAAATTCTTATTCACAAGCCCTTAAGTACAAATTCAGCTTGCTGGCATTATGCAAACCTCAGTACCTCTCAGCACTGCTGTCCAGAGTGGATAGTGTGTCTCCTCCACATAACACAGGTGCAAATTGATTAGTTATAGTTAGTGAAGTGATATTTCTTAAAATATTTTGACCACATTATTAAAAAGGCAATTCTTCTCAGTAGCACTTCTGCATTAAGTTAGCAGAAAGACTTCAGAATGTTGTGTTTCAGTGGATGGTATTCCATAGAAAGGACTCAAATGACTGAAATGCAAACCTTGGAAAGACACTTTGCTAGTGGCTTTTTAGAAAGAAATTAATTGCATGTCAGTGTAGCTATGAATAAGTTTTTCTCTTTTGTGTATTAAACATCTCTTATTACTTTCTAAGCATCTATAAATCCACTCTGTGGCAGTTTGTATTTTTTGAAAACCTTTTAAATTAAGTAACATGAAAATATGTAATGAACATGCAACATTAAACACTTTCAAGGGCACCAAATATGATCACATCCTTCTGAAAATATTTCTAAAATGTGTGATTTCCAACCCACTAACTTACTTGTAAGTTGTGTAAAAGCTGCAGTTGATAACAAGGTCTTGTGTATCTGGATCTTTGGGTAAACAGTGTCTGCCAGTATAGCTGGAAGAGACAGACATTTCCATTTTTAAGATACTTCTGTAAAGAAAATCCTCTGTGGGTGTCCACACTTGGCAGCTGATCTCAGATCTGGCATGGTGTGCACACACTGCAACAGCTCCCATCATCCCAGGAGGAGAAAAATCCTGCATGTGGCCCCAAGAAGGTTCAATCCTGAAGAGCACTTAAGCACAAAATTAGTTTTAAACTTAAGGGATGATATATAAGTTAGATACAGACTTTGATAAAAGATGCAGGATGAAATACATATATTCCAGAAGGAGGGATATAATGTGTGAAAATAAATTGTATGGGAAAGCATCTATGGATAGCTGGGAAGGTAATGAAGGAATCTTTTGATTTCAGTTCAAGGAAAACTTAAATTTACTGTATTTTATTTCACATTAATCCTTCAGTCGTCTACCACAGTTTGTGTCTGGCCATGAAATTTCATCTATTTAGCGTTATTCTTTGGCACATAAAGATTTACAGTCTCTGAGCCTGATTTGGCTCATCTTGGTGTTGATGACAGAAATTCCAATTTTGCTCTCAAAGGGCATGATTGAACCAGTTAACATTTATTTCAGCCTTGCAGAAGGACATATTGCTTATTTTATATATAAAGCATGCCAAAATAAGATTAAGACACATTATGAACATTGCACGGTAAGTCAGAGGCACATAGTCACAGAACTAAGCATTCCTTCCTTCCTGACTCTCACTTCCCTCTTTTATACTGTACTTTTGATAATGTGTCTGCATTCCCACAGCAATATTCTTCTGGCACATGATAATGCAATAGTTTTGAAATATGCTTTTCATGTGATGTGTGAAAACATAAAATCTATAGATGTGCAGTATACATGGATAAAAAGAATTCATATTACAATATGTAGCTACAAGCATAATAAATGGAAATTGATGAAAAGGGAATCTTTCTACTGCTGGGATTTTAAAGAATTAGACAAATGTGTGTAGTTCAAATAAGGCAGAATTTCTGCTTCTTGTCACAGAAAGAGCGATGAACATGTATCAGAAGAGAAAATCAGCTGCTGCTTGGTAAGTACCCTATGATTTTTCTTGACTGCTGCCATTTGGGCCCTACCAAGTCCAGTACTTACTGTGCTGATCAGGCTGCCGGCTCCTTTTTTGTTATTAGACCTCTCAAAAAGACAGTTTTCTTAGAAAAACTAAAACTATGCCAATGCAATACCATCCCTTCAGAAATGCTTTTATTAATTCATTTACATTTCAAGCTGGAGCTAAATCAGTATATTGGTGGAGACAATTTTTGGCCCAGTCTTTTCATGTTGGAGGCAGAAGAGATTCCTAGAGAAGTGACACTGAATGCTGTTTTTCTCTTAGTTTTGCAGGCAGACATTGGATAGAGCAATATCATGTGAAGCGAGTCTTTGTGATCCATATATTCACGCTAAGTGGTTTTAATTCTGATTTTTGTTATTGTTTTAAGGGTAGTAGCAGTAGCAATAGCAGAGGTAGAAGCATTATTGGCAGTCCCTCTGTCCAAAGAGCTCATTAAAGGACAGCACTCTGGAGATGATGCCCTATCTGACTGGAACCAGCGGGGCACAGGAACTGCGTCCCATATGATGAATAACAAAAGAAAGGGTAGTTTACATTCTTTGATACATTTCTGCTCGATTAACCCCCAGTGGGATTTTACCCCTCTAGTCACATTTTTTTGTTCCTCTAATCTTCTTTTGTATTTGCTCACTGACCCCGAGCATGTATTTGACTTGTGACCCTATTTCTGTTAATAAAATACAGGCCATCTGACCAGCATTCACACCACTCCACTACAAGGTGATGATTACCTCATTGTAAGTGCTGGGAGTTAGCAGCTCACAGGGTAAGGCTGGTGGTTGGGTGGCCTGGAGATAAGATAACCTATGAAGGCAGCAGAAGCAGTTCTGAACCTTGCCTTCAGAGCCAAACTGCAGATAATAAACTCCTTCAAAATATCTAATTCTATCCATAGAGCTGCATATCTCCTTATGTACTGTTCAGCTATTAATTAGTTGATAATGTTTAGGGGATTATGGCATGACAAAAAACAATTAGAGCTATAATGTGGAAATTTTCAGCATCCATATGGGTGGTAGCTTATAGAATAAAAATTATCCCATATCCATTTTGGGTTATCAATTATAATTATATGCCTCATGAAAAAAAAAAATACATCAGCAGTCAGTGGCAGTAATTTCAGTATAGTATTTTGAGGCTAAATTTACACTGGAAAGCATAGGAGATCTCTTTCTAAGCAAAGTTATAATTGTTTTTAAAGAACTAGCAGAAAAGTAGGGCGGGTTTTTTTAAGAAAAGGCATAGTAATGAACTTATTCATGCTTTCACCAAATCCTTAAACCATGACTCTTATGAAAGGCACTGTTAATTGTGTGTTACATGAAAAAATCATGCCAAAGCCATTTATCAGATATGTAATCTGTGTCTCTGTTTTGTGACAGGAAGCCATTATTTCCACTGAAAAAACAAATCCGTTAAATTTGAACTATTAGATTACAGCAGGGTTAGGGCTGCTTCTGTGCTGTAGAGTCACATCAGGGTCACAGCCCAGTTCTAGAGATGTACTGCAAGAGCTTCATATCTGATTAAGACAAAAAACTGATAAAAATGTAATGCAGACTAACAATATGGAATTATCTGATGCGGTTTGGGGGGATAGGGGCAGGGGGTATAACATCATTCAGTTTATTTGCATATGTTTGTTCTTTCTGCTGAAATCAATCTCTTTGAAGGAAGCAAGAAAACTTTAGAAAAAGAAAATATTATTAATGCTGGTAAGAGAACACAGAAGAAAATCTTTAGTAAACATTTCTTTTCCAGTGTTGATTATCATTCTGTCTAATGTTTATTTTCATAGTTTTCTTTGATCCAAACACAAATAACAATAAAGTTAGCTTTATTTCTTTGAACTAACAAAACTATACTGTGGCCAAATTTGGAACAAATTTTTAAGTGGCTTTTTTGTTTTTCTTCAAAGCCGCATACCAGATTTACAGAGCAGATATTTGCATAACTTGCACCCTCTCCTGTACAGGAATGTTTCTATGGCCAGCAGTGATTTATCTGCTGTGGCCCTCCCTCTGCCTTTGCTGGAAGGCTGAGGGCTCTGAGCACCTGGGCACACACTCGATCCCAGCCCAGGGAGCTCCGAGGGCTTTGGGTCAGGGCTCACCCCGTGTGCCATGGAAGTTGCTGCAGTTTGTAGGGACTGACTATGGCTCTGTGGGGCTGGCTCATGGGTGTAAGCCCAGAATGTGTCATTCCACCCTGCCTGCATCCCTAGCCCAGCCTCCAGCACAGCCAGTGGGCAGAGAGGCAGGGCAGGGTGGCAGAGCACCAGGGCCCTGCCCATGGGCACCTCTGGTCAAGGGGAACCCGGGGCACAGATTCTGCTTTCACCAGCTGCTCCCATCAGACTCTGACAGATGATTGTGTGCTGTAGACTTGGAAACAACCACATTCCTAATGTAAATATTGTGCAATTGCAAAATATGTACTACACTATTTACCACAGTGCTTGAAAGCAGACCTGCGTTGCTGGGGGTGGTTTAGTCTGTATGTATCAAAAAACTCTGCCAAATCACAGCTCTGCTCAGGAGACCTGGCAGCACCCGCTGAGGCAATGGTGAAGAGTCTGTATCTGTGATGGGAAGCATCTCTGTCTCCCTCAGATTACAGCCAGCATGAATTCTGGCTGCTCTGTGCAGCCCTCCTGCATGCACATATTGGCCCTGAGAGTGGTGGAAGTTATGAATAAAGACCACAGGGTCCAACCTCAGTCAATCAGCTACAGAAAAGACAAATGCTGGATAAACCATATGAAGTTTTTTCAGGTTATGATACAGTAACATGAGAGATTCCCAGGTTCTCTAAAACTCAATATTTTTTGTTGCCCTCCCATTACATCCCTGTGTTTGTCCCCCTGCTTAGCCTGGCTGAACAGGGGCATCCAGTCTAATGACTGATTGCCTCTGAGAACAGATCCAAGTTTCATTCTTAACTCAGCCAGCATGTGGTTGATGACAGGGACAAAGCCAGCCCTCATCACTCCCTAAGCAAATCATCTTCCTCTTTATTGTACACTTGGACCAAATTATGATTTCACCATTGAAATAAGTGTCAGAATTTCCACCAGGTTCAGATGGATTTGGATTTGGACATTGACTTCTAGGTGCAAATGGCTTCTTAAAGGGTTAATTTTAAATAAGTAGGTGTTTAAGTGCTTCAAAAGGTTATAAAAATAATGGCAAATGCAAATAACATGACATCAGGTATTGGTAAAATGTGTCATTAGCAAATGGGTGGTTTTAAAGTTAAATCAGAATTAATCCCAGTGCCTTCAGGTGACTCACACTAGAGTAAGAATAAAAATTTGGGTTTGGAACTGAGTAGAAGAGTTTTGGCTGAACCTTTTAACTTTCTTCGGGGAGGGGGGAGGTGAGGTGGGTGTGTTGTTAGTTGGGAGTTTTGGGTTTTTTATAATCACAAAAATGCCAAATAGAAATCAGTTGTTAACTTCTGCAGTTTGTTCTAGTCAATTTAAAATACTTCTGCTCCTAGAGGCAGGAGCTCCGAAAGGGTACCTAAAGGTCCTGCCTAAATGTGCAAAGCCCTTCCTTTTAAAATATCATCTCCACTAAAAGCACAACCAAAACCCACTCCTTGCTTAGTCTCCTCTTTTTTTTTTTTCTTTCTAACACTATGAAAACAGAAGAAACAGCTGATATTTTAATTATTGTGCAGTTCACTCCATATGAATATAGTTAGGAATATGTGACTGAAAAAACTTTACACGTCCAGGCTCTGTTTCCTCAATTGCTGGCAGAGGTAGGGTAGGTACAAAGCCCAGAATGAGTCCACAGCAACATCCTCTGAAGATATCCCAAGGAATAAATCTTGCAGAGCTAGAGAGCTTCAGAATACCCATCTCTTGAGGAAGAGTGTGAATCAGAGCACTTCCAAAAGTCATTAGCTTTACATTCATACTTAATTTTAAGTAAAAATGCACAGAAGTGCTCATGTGCTAGAAAAGCAAAGTTCTGTTTCCTTCCATTTTGTCATGGAAGGAAACAGAACTTTGGCATGCAGAAGCAGAGTCCCTTGCATTTCCTCATCCTCGAGACTGCTCAGAGCTAAGCACAAAATTGTGCTCAGTGTTCTTCCTCCCTTTTTGAAAAAACAATGTTTCTACCCTGCATTTCTGCAAAGATGAGCAGAAAGCCTTGCAGATGGGTGTAGAAACATCTGCCTGAGCCTGCAGAAGCCTGAAACAGCAGCAGTGAGAGGTATAATGCTTGGAAACTCAAGAGGGCTGGCTATGCCAGTGCTGAAAACTCAGCATGTGTTACAGCCCATAATAAATGGGAGTCTATGTATAAATAAATAGTATATAGCTTACTGCAGTGATGGCTGCATTTTGGAGGGGTTGTGTTTGGTTTTCAATATGCAGCTAAATAATATTGAATGTTCTATTATTTTTATATTCAAGTAAAACAAAATATTTGCAGTTATTGTGAGAACATTGCCACCAGTGGCCCAGGCTGAGGTGGGTGCAAAGCTTTTGTGGTGCCTGGCAAAGGATGTGGGTGATGTCCTGGCCCAGCTAATTGGTGCAGAGAATGTCTGTCTTGAAAATTCCTCTTCAGAGTGTAGCACCACTGTGTTCTTCACATCCAGAGACTGAAAGAGGAGTTGTGCCTCAAAACCCTTGTGTTGTGTAGTCCCATGGTAATTCCTCTTCCTTTATCTCCAGTAATTTTCCTATGCTGAGTCTGGTCTCTCCCTTCTGCTCAGCATGGGGGGGGGAGGTGTTCTTTTTCTTTGTTCTGTTAATTTTCTTATAACTATTATCTACTGTATTCACATAACAACTACTATCAAGCTACTAAAACAGTTTTCAAGTATATTAAATCCCTCTTTTTAGAACAATAAGAAAAGGGTTTTACTAAATAAATACATAAAGCTTCTCTTAGATCATGCAATAAGGAAACTGAATATAGAGCTAAAGTTCCCAGAACTTGGGAGGACAAAGGAGCAGTTTACTACAGAGCTTTTTTCCAACACTCAGAGCTCTGATAGTCCTTAGAGGAAATAATAAATCTTTCTCTTTGTCACTCTTCCCTTGGTTTCTTTTGTTGTTTAGTATTAAAAAAAATAAAAAGAGTAGGTACTACTTACAAGGCAGCTTCCTTGATGTTTCTGGTAGTCTAACCAAGGGACAGGATTGTGTGTATAGGAAGGGGAGATGAACAATTCATCCTGTAAAGGAATTAAAAACAAAAGTGGAAATCCTTTGTAAGAAGAGTGGTGGGGATTATAGCCGCATGCTTTCACTAATGACTTTGCAAACATTTAGCCAGAGATAGCCCAGAAATCCAGTTGCACTTTATTTAATATTCAGATAAGGACCATTCACCTGCTGTTAAGCTACAACATCTACAATCATTCTTTGAATACTGATAATTATATGAAGCAGACTCCCCCAGAGGCTGGTAGTCTAGTCTGGATTCACCTGGAATACAAAGATGAATAATATTGCATATTACATGCACCCAAGTAGTTGCAATTTATAGAAATGTCCATTTATACTCCTGAAAAAAAGATGTGTATTTCCCTGGGGGTGCAGTATATGGTGATAAAAACCCGTGTGTGGGGACAGTTTGGATTGTAACTCCTAGCGTGCCTGTTGATTAATTAATAAACAAATAAATCATTATATTTAGCCAGATATCTCACTCTGAGCCCATAAAAGAGAAAATGTTAGAAATTAATTCTGTGTGCCTCGCCATAAGGAAGGGTTACTCAGAGACACCAGAAACGAGTACGAGAAGTGGCATCCAAATGGCTCCAAGTCGATGTGTGTGTACATTTTTAAAAGATGAGTAGCATTATGAATCTGCTCTCTTCGCCTCCTCCTTTCCTCCTCTTTCTCCCATCAGGTGCCTTGTCCTTGTTCTCCCCTCTCATTTGCTGATGGCTGATAACACCTTATCTCCACCAGGGAAGCAACCGGGAAGTTTGCTCCTTCCTCACAAGACTGAGGGTATAATTAGAACCACGCACCTGCTCAGTCCTCCGGTGACTCCGTTAGTCTACATCCATGTCAAAATCCATGCTGTGAGGGTAATTTGATCATCTCACTTACTTTTTTCATATACTTTATATGAATAAGCCACCAGAATAAGCCTCCATTGAGTTGGTTCAGTTTAATCTCACAAATTTGTGTCAACACTTTGTTGCCAGAAGAATTTTATCATTTGATCTCATGGTTACGCTTTAGTAGACTTTAGTACATATTTTATTTCACTCTCCAGAATATAAAATTCCATTTTTGTGTCAAAATCATATCTTTATTATTATCTATTTATATTTCTGTGATACTTACAGACTTCAATGGAGATCAGGGTCTTGTTGTACGAGACAATACAGAAACACGCAATAAAAGATTTCTGGTCCCAGGAGCCTTGTAAGCTGAATAAAGGCTGGGAGAAAGGAAATATTGCCCCCATTTTCCAGATGGGAAAGTGAAGCTCTGACAATCTTTTTGTTCAACGCAGAGAAGTGTCAGACAGTGATAGTGAAGAAAGAGTTCTGAAAAAGCAACAAAGTCCAGAAGCTATGCAAAATAAAGGTGGATTTAAACCCTGTTATGCTGGCAAACATCCATGCAAGTTCAAATAAGTTATAGTTGTACAGTGGTTTCATTTGCACACTGAGCTTCCCAAGGCTCCCTTGGCCTTCTCCATCCTTCTTTGTCTCCCAGACCTCCCTTCAAAGGCAGACAACACCATTTTTTGATGCTGCCTTCTTAGGCTCATAAGAGTTAGTTTGCCACTGCTTCATCTAGCACTTAAAAAAAATTTACCTCGAGCCCTGCGATGCCACAGGGGTGTCAAATCTCTCTGACTGCAGCAGCTTCCAGGCTCAGCAGAGATACATCAAGGCTCTGTTAGACTCTCCTTCCCAACATCCGAAGGGTAATGCAATCTTTTTGTCCTTGAACTGAGCCTGGAATCTCCTGCATTAGAATACTTTCCCTCTGCTGCTCCCAGAAGACCCTGCAAGATTCCAGGGAAGCTGTAGCCAGCTGAGGATTCTCACTCAGGACCACGCAGGAGAGCAGCACTTTGGTGTTCCCTGGAGACAGCAGAAAGGAGAGGAAATGGTAAGTTCACCATCTCCCTTTCACAGATGACTAAATATAGGAGGGGAGCCTGCCAAGAAAAGGGGGGTGAGGGGTGAAGCAGTTTGTACAGAGGTGCTTGTGCCCCCTCAGATCTGCTGAGCTGCTGCAGGCATGGGTGCACCAGCCCACTGAGCTGGGTGTGCAGAGCCCAGTGAGCCAAACCCTTCACCATTCCAACTGTACCACTACAGCAATGCCTTCTGACTAAATACCAGTTCAGACTAATTGTCAAGGATCAGATAACAGGAAAATATTTCTATTTGACAGTCTAGTATTTTTCAATTGTTCCTCTGTTACATATCTAAGTAAACATTTGTTCCACTTATCATTTCTGAGCAAAAGACATGAATCATTTGACTAGTAAAACCACAACGACAGCTGTTGCTTATTAGAAACAGTCATCTTGTTCAAGGGCCTGCTATGGAGGAGTTCTTCAGGAAACTGTTTCTGCTTTTAGTGCTTTATAGTGCAATGAAAGCAAAGTTGTAGAAATTAGGGCATTTTTGTTTCACTTATGTGATTGGCAAAACACCCAGGCACATACACACACATGGAACAATCATTACAGCTGAGCTACAAGCCCCCAAGAAACAGGAAAATACTCACTTAAGAATACTACTAATGATATAATACTTATGGTCTTTGTGGCTTTTATACAGAACTCTACATTACAGTGAAACAAAACCAGATTTAGGGGTCCCTTGGTAAGCAGGTTGTATGTTTGGGATTTTGGTGTTGGATACAATATTTATACCAGTTATTATGCATGTACCAGAAATATGTTTTGCCATTCATGGTTTTTCCAGCTCTCAGGAACAAATTAACCTTGGCTTCATAAAATCCCTAGAAGCCAGTCATCAGTGGTCACTACTACATTACTCTCAAAATAAGCTTCTTGAGTCAGTGACTTAAAAAAAGAATAATTCTAAAAATTCTGGTCAGGGTAGAAAAAGCAGGGAAAGGCAACAAAATACTTTTTAAATTAGTGGAAACAAAATAGGGGGAAAAAAAACCTGGACCATGACAAAATCAAAAACAATTAAGTGAAAGCAAGTCAGGTTAGACATAAGGATTTTTCCCCTCCTGGAGTGCTGGTTCAAAGGCATTATAGATCATATGGGCCAAAATCTGATTGTTTCTGTGACCTGTATGGAACAAAATTGTGTTAAACAGAGGCCTAAGAGCTGGGCATTTTATCAGACAAAATCACTGGAATGGTACACCCTGTATGATGCCCTTATTGTCAGCTTGGAAGGGAGAAGCCAAAGACTAAATGAGCATAGAGACTGCACTGATCCCAGCAGAGCAGAGGGGAGGAACCTTGGCAGGGCAGTGGAGAGATGCTACCAAGTAGTCTGCTCAGCTAAACAGCAGAGCTTGTGGTTTGTGGCTGTTAGTTAGATACATTTCAAACCTGCAAAATTAATTTTTAAGCATTAAAGAAGAAAGAGTTAAAATGAAATCATTTTAAAGGATTGTTGGATTATGGCAAAAGCAAAGGAAAGCAGAGCAGGAAAGCAGTGGAGAGAAGCATGACACTGAGGAGGCAAAGCTGAGGTTTATTGTGGGTTAGAAATCTGCAAAACTGTCACCAATTCAATAATAGCATTAAACGAGGTTTCTAGAGATCATATCCTGCCCTTCATTCACCCTCACAACACTCACGGATGGGAGTCAGCACTTTGCTGCAGCTGGGTATTCAGAAGTCATTTGTACTGTGTAACATGCCTGTTCTTACTAATCTCAGCCAAGTAAGTAGTCCATCCTCATGTGTCATCCCACGAAGTCAAATGTGCTATTAGCATAAGTGATGATTACTTATCCATGTGAGGTCCTGCAAGGTTGGGGCCCCCAGCATCAGTACACTTGACATGGCAGTCTCTCTATTGTAATTTTATAAAATGGGGCCCAATTCCATTCAGAGGTGCCTTGAGGAATAATCTGGTCTTAAATGGTGCTCAGGCCTTTGACTGGACCTCTAAAAACCCTTCATTCATTGAGTGAATACTAATTAGTCAGAGGAGGGTTATTAAATTATAGACTTGCTTCTTTATCGTTGCTCGGAGCACGGTACCTTTGCAAGTGCCTGAGCAAAATAATGCAAATCTGAGCACACACAGAGGGAAGTTAAGGTGTGATTGCTTTCCTTGGTAAAAACATGGACTGCAGAAATGTCATTAATAAGCAGGACAGAGAATCTGTACATGTCAATGGGTAAATCTCGCTCTAGAAGAATGCAACGCACTAAAAATGGACAATACAAGACACTGTGGAAAGCTGCATGTCACAGCTGCACTGGGATAGAAAATTCCCCTCCAGACAGGTGATGGAAAAGGCCTGATCCAGAACCCAGCCAGTGGAAATCTGAGTTTGATGAGCTCTGAATCAGGCCCTTCCTGAGCAGGCACCCTCAGACACCCCTGACAGGAGTGAGTCCTGGAGGATTGTGTAGAGTAACACACTCAGTGTAACATCCATAAACTGATTGGGTATCCCCAATCAAATGCTCAGTGCAAGAAGGAATCAATCATGTCCCTCTCCCAGGGAACAGCACCTAATTGCTGCATGGATACATCAGGAAGAGACTTCACTCACGCTAAGCACATGATTTTAATGGGATGCAGGTATTTCTAACAGCTGACAGTCTCTTGCTTTTTGGATTTCTTATATCTTTTTGTTCTTTACCTAATTTCTGAGCAGCTCCCAGCCTCAGAGTGGCTCCTGTGTTCTTTCTGAGCCTTGGTTGTAAGATCCTACAGCTCTCACAGCATCTACATATTTTGTGAATACTGCAGCAATTCCTTGTGACCTTTTGATCATCTCCTTAATTCATAGTTCTCCTGATTCCCAAAGTGTAATGGATGTAGGAAAATTTTGGATTATCATTTTCTAACCAACTAAGTCTCTGCTCTGCTCTTTGCTACATGTAATCTGCTATAGTTACAGAATGCATGAGTGCTCCTTTATGTGACCCCAAAATATTTGTTGTTTTTGTTTTTGTTTTTTTTTTTTTTAAAAAAAAAACCCCAGATGTTTGAAAAAGTCTCAATCAGAGGTACAGAAAATACTGTCCAGCTGTTAGGGGGCTTGGCCCAGTAGATCACAAATAGCAGACTCATTCTAACATTTGATCTTCACTTTGCTGGCTGTATGTTAAAACAACCTGCTGTTTGTATGCTGCTGCACTTCAGCTTTCCAGCCAGGTGTTTGTGAAGGATTGAATTTATTCAATTCGTACATAAATGCTTCCCAAATTATGTATACTAATGGCATATGTGCAGGTCAGTCCTGTACCATCACAAAGTACATTTTACACAAGGCATCACTTAGATTTCTGGGGGTAGGACTAAAATCTGAATGGTAAATGGCAAACAGATCCTCACTAGATTAACAACAAAGAATCATCATTGTCAATATTAGTGAAACACTGTTAAATTGTTTTTGTAGTTGTCTGGACAAGTTTTTCTTCTGTTAGATTTGTAATCAAGTTCAGACATTTTCAGAGTTTTGAGGCTTTTGCTGCCTCATGCCCTTGTACAGCCTAAGAACATGCCCACACTTCAGCCAGCTGTAATCCATATGAACTAATGAAATAGGACTTTCATGCATGAAAATTAAAAACCTTTGGAAAAAGCTTGCTTGATCAGATTTTAAAAGATTTCAAGATCTGTATGTGTCCACCATTATGTTTAAAATAAGCATTTTTTATTTGCTAGCAATCCAAGGTTCTGATTTTATTTTGATTTTCCCATAAGCCTGGCAGTTTAGCCAGTAAAATCCTTTTTATTCTTCCCACTGGAGTAACAGAGAAAAATTCATTTGATCCTAGTGGATACTAGTTGATTTCATTATCATATTATAGAAAATAAAGATTACAATTCCAAATGATTTTGCCTGCAGTCCACACACTAACCATGTAAATGGCAATATGTGGAAAAGTTGACTACATCATAAAAAATTTACTTCCTGCAAGGATTTTCTTGAATTGGTTTCAAAAGAATCTGCTGTTTGGCATCTTTCCTGTACTGAAATTCTAGAGGGTAGCTGCATTATGTTCATGCAAAACATGCAAAAGGAAAAACTCACTGAACTATTTCTTTCTGCTACCAAACATAACAGTAGCTTGGAAAAGGTGCCTGAAACCAAAACTCTAGACAAATACAAGATGTGTGCATTGTCAGATAACCAGTAATGGAAGTTGAAATACTCTTCTTCCCTTGCTGTTGTGAACAAAGTGACAAAGGTTGCATCTAATGATAATTTGAATAGTCTGCCAAGAGTTGGGGATATTCTGCCCCTGCCAAAATAAATAAATAAATAAATAAATGCTTCCAACTCCCAGAGCAAATGCCCATAAGTCTATAGAAAACAAATTAGAAATGCATTATTCTCAATGAAAAAAGTCTCCACAAGAGCTATAATTTTATTTTTTTTAGTGCACAGAATAACATAAATCAAAAGAAGCAATAGTCTACCTTGTGTTTTGACTACTTTGACCCTCTTCAACCCCTGCCAATTTTTATCTCATTTTTGTTTAACTTTGTACATCAGAGTTTAATTTTAAACCTGGTCCTGAAGACAGTGATGTATAGGGTACATCAAGTATAGCTTAAATTACCCTCTCCCCAGTGATTTGAAGTTGAGGGGAGGGTCTTACTCCGCAGCAGGGTGGGAAAGAGAAATGGTCAGATGTTGCCCTTTGAACCTGACCACCCTCAGCTACAGAAACATTTATGCCAGAACATCATTTATTGATTTTATTATATTTTAGGATCTCTTAAAACTGTTAGTGAAGTTTGCCATATATTAATTTTTGACACATGCATATAAAAACAGAAATATGGGTTGAGCAGAAACTATAAATATAGACAACACTGCCCAATAAACTTACATCCTTTCACTTATAGGTTTCTATTTCAGCTGATCATTCCGAGCAGCCTGTCTTTGAAAATAAATATTACTCCTCTGATAAGCTAACCAATTTGAAGATTAAAGCTGCATTTGAGGATTAAACTTTTTCTTATTTGATTATTGTTGCGTCTTGTAGCAGTAGAAGATAAATATTAATAGAATGTAACAGCCCAATTCTGCCCACTTCACTCGTGTGAGCATTTCATACCATGAGACTGAACAAATTATTCAGGATTTGGCCCTTAAACCCAGCACCAACTGCTCTGTTTCCTCAGTCCACTAAGAACAAGTCTCCCGTGAAATGTTACACGGACCCGGCAAACTGCTGAACCCACTGCTGCCACAGAAACTCCCGCTGATGGGTGGCTCTGAGAACTCTCCATCCAATTATGTACCACTGGGCTGTGTGTCTGTTTTTATTGAGGAGAACAAAAACCACAAGAAGCACTCTACAGCAGACCACAAAATGGGTTTAGCACCTGTGTCTGCTCGAAGTTTCGGAGTTGTGCTATCACGTGGCCTGCTGACCCCAGGAGAGCCAGGCTGACCTTGTCTTACACGCAGGAGTCTATTGCTATGGCTCCCCTGGGAGCACAAACCAGCTGCAAACTGCTGCAATGATTAACCCTTATGTGCTGTAGATGTAACACCAAGTCATGGTAATAAAGCTTTCACTGCATAACGGATCTCTTGCTTTGTAAATTGTTGCTCTTATCAGCTGCACTGGAGGATGTTATCCCTTTCCTGTGAAGCATGACTGCTGTGCTGCTCACTGGAAAGGAGGCCAGATCTATAACTGGGTGATATTTATTCAATTGCTTTGAGAACAATGCAGAGAACACACTTTGTTTAAGCTAAAAATGCAGTGTGTGAAAATAAAATAAAATAAAAAAAAAAAAACCATGAAATACTCATACATATGAAACAATATATTAATTAAACTCCAGAATGCCTGTAGCAGATTTGAATCTGGGAAAGCCAGATTTGCTATAACAGACAACTGTGTTGTTCTGTTGAGATCAGGCTCACGTTTGGGGAAATAATTTATACCTAATGTTTTGTAAAAATGCATACTCTTTCAGCCTGGGATTCACCTGGACAATTACAGAATTTTGCTGTTTGGCTGGAAACAGAATGTTTATAGCAATCAGCATTCACCTCCCCAAAACATAACCAGTGTAAGTCTTATTTTCTCATACACTTCAAACACGAGACCAAATTCTGTGCTCTTCTATTTGCCAAGGAGCCAAGGCGAGTTGTGAGCACATCTCATCTAAAATCCAAACCTCAGGCCTGTGAACGGCCCCTGGCTTCATCAGAAATGTGATGCCTTTTATCTCAGCGTGCTCCCTACCCTCCAGCCCTTCCCTTGGCAAATCTATGGCCACATCAAGGCCCTGAAAACAAAGGTGACCTTAATGTAAGCCCCACTATGACATGATACTATCTGCTTTAGTCTGCAGAGAGCCAGAAACACTATCTCTCAGAGATGGAGGCTCTGTGCGTGCCACAAGGGCTGTCACTGCCCACAGTCCCTGGTTCAGAGGGACTTTCCAATATCCCAAGAGCCAAGAAGAGCCAAAATTATTTGTTCAACTTATCCAGCCATGGAACAGTAGCTCTGTGTGGTTTAGGGCCACAGGACTGTGATCCTTGCTAGCACTGTCTCTCTGCAGCTCAGAGGTTGGACGGACCAAGAGCTTTGCAGAGCTCTGTCCACAGATCCCAGGGACTGTTTATAGTACTTACAACCTTTTTCAAAGAAGAAAACCAGCTTCCAGCTTCAGGGAATCAGGAAAAAAAAAAATCCCTTTGGTATAAGCAGTGGGAAAGATAAATTCAATTTAAATTATTAAATTATTTAAAAAAAATTAAATTATTAAATCAAATTAAATTATTTAAAAATTGGTTTCCCTAAAACAACTGAGGTCTTACAAATTTTGGGAGAGGATCTTGTTGGGGACTGCAGTACATTAATATCACTAGGTGCAGATTGAGAAAAAGTACTGGGAAAACTTTTCCAGGTCAGGAGTGACAACTAGGAAGGAGGCCACAGTGAGGAGGGACTTCCTTGCAAGATTCCCTGGTGTTCAGAGGGAGTGGGTTAATGCCCTTTGATAAAAGGAAAATTAACACCACTCTGTGGTACATGACTCATCCCTTTCTCCATGTCTTTCAATCACATTACTTCAGCCTGCCCTAATTAAACACAGGCTGATCTGCAGGAGCCATGCTTGGGCTGGTCAGGCCAGGGGCTGCACCAGGTATTCTTTATTTCTTAACGAGGAAGAAGCTGCTCTGGAATAATGATGCTTTGCTGTTTGGTGTCTGGATTCATCTGCTTGAAAAACAGTGCAGAATAGTTTCATTGCAAAAGTGAGGCTAGACAGGGTTGTTCCTCACTCATTAGCACTGGGAGCATTTTCCTACAGGGACTGCAGATGAAAGCAATGAGTTTATTCCTCTTTCCCCAGCTCCACCTCCTTAGGCACATCAGTGCTGTTATTTTAACACCAGCAGCTAAAAAAAAAATACTATCAAAACCTCACTAAGCCCTGCAACAGTAACTATAGCTAGAAAGACAGTGACCAGACAGTTAAACTCCAAAACTGGCTAAACAGGGTGGGAGAGGCAATAGCTTCACTTATTCCCTCATCAACTCCAGCTGCTCCTGTTTTTCTCTGAGTAGCCACCGTGGTCTCACAGGTGGCTGCTGGCCTCTGAAGGGAGCAGAAGTTGCCTGTTCCCTCTATTGGAGGATGGGGGAAGGTTTCTAGGTATTGGTACCTTGTGTCCTGCCTGGCTCCTGTGGGTGTGAGAGGCTGGTGAGGAGTAGGAGAAGAAGGAGGAGGTAGTGATGGGCTCCAGCTGCTGTGGGCCATGTCCTTCCCTGCAGCCCTGCCTCTGGAAGATGGGGAGGTCCTAGGTGCCTTTTCACATCTCATCCCTCCTCTGGCTGTCACTCCTGTTTCCAAGGTACTGTTGCCCTGATATTTGGTTATTCAAAGGGGAGAAAGAAGCAACACATTTACTGAAATTATCTTGATATTATTTTGTTCTCTTGTGGGGTTTCTTGTGTGAAAGGGGGTATCTACTCTATTAACTCCCATTAATATCAAACCTCTACTATTTATAGGATTTGCATATGGAAAGGAAGAGGACTGACCTTTAAATTCATTAAATAAAGCAAATTTTAAAAAATAATTTTAGTTAAAAAGCATTAGTGTGATGAAAAATAGAAGAACAAATACAGAGACATCAGTATCTGGGCTTTCGTTAACACTAACGAGCAAATTATTGCAAGGGAAGATTTGCATCGTTGGAATTCACATTCCAGCCTCCATACTGATATATGTGTTGCGGGGTTATCTTTGTATGGCTCCTCTTTCAGAATACATTTTCTTCTTTATAAAATAGTCTCTTTTTAACTCCCATTGGGGATCTCCTTATAAATGAAGAACTGGTCCTCAAGGGACTGGCCTAGCTAGAAAAGCATGTTATTAAAAAAAAAAAAAAAAAAAAAAAGCATATTAGAATACTAAACAATATAATTAGCCTATTTCTTTTGGTTTTTTAGAAAATCTTTAAAAAAAGTATAGCCAAGTTTTAATTAAACATATTCTCTGGATGTTTCAATTGTGTAAGAATTAGAAAATCCTGTTGTATTTTAGAGGGATTAATTGCATCAATTTAAGGTTCTGGCTCCAATCTCCACTATGCAGCCAAGTATCACCACTGCTCTTGCAAAGCAGGTACAGCGCTGTGAGTGAGTGAGGTTTGGCCACAGAGCTGGGGCCACAAGCTGCCCCTCAGATGGGCATTCTCAGCCCGTGGGTGGCAGTGAACACATTCCTCTTCTGATCTTTTACATGGGAATAAGCAGAGGTTCTCAATACCAAAACTGGCTAAATCTGCAGATTCAAAATATTATTGCTCCTAATGATAAATATTGATTTACACGTGCTGAAAAGCTTCTGTTTCCTTCCCAGCAAGGAGTCTAAAATATAATTAGATGAGCAATGTTTCTACCATCCTATCACTTTTCAAGGCTGAGTCTTGAGGCACTGATGTCCAGGGGTCTCTGGGTCTCCACTCTGCTCTTAGGTCTTACCCCACCTGTGTCTCAGCTTTCTGACACAGCCCTGTGTAAAGTACTTTGAGATGCTTGGATCAAACTTGCCAGTCCAAAGCAGTATTAATCAGTATTTTGTGCTATTTTGTTATGCAGCTCAGTTTATAAATCCAGATATTTATTCTGTTCCTGTTCTACCTCAGGCTTCCACAAGTGGGAAGAGGTGAAACAGTTCAGGTTATTCTTCTCAGAGCTCAGCTAACATCATCTGCTGAATACAGCCCTAAACATCTGAAGCTGGTGAAATTAAATAAAGTGTGAGCATCCTTTGGTCTAGAGCTCTTTGCCTTTAGAACAATTACTCATGGTAACTTTAACAATAGTATATTAAGGGAAAAAAAAATCCTCATAAAAGAATGTAGTGTTAGGATGGAGCTCTGCCTGATATTAGAACAATTATGGAGCAGATGCATCCACTCCGAACAAAGTGACCTTTTCATCAAGTTACAAAACACTAAAGGTTAAAGAATGTTTGAAAGGAAGTTAATACTTTTAAAACATTAGAAAAAAATTGCCATTTTTCCAGGACCTGACCAAAATCAGTGGGAAACTATGAGATGACTGTTTAGGCACATCCAGTCATAAATTAAGCAACTCTTATTACAGAAGGATATAAGGTATTTTAAATCGTCTGTTTTCTTTTACAATTAGAAGTGCTTTTTTGAAGAAGATTTGATAGGAATAAACACCCAATGACAGAAAGCTGGTTAATTGCAATTTTAAAGTCACATTCCTTTCTCTCCATTGTGTACAGAGGAGAACAAAGAGAGGGAATGAATGGTGGTGTCAGATTTTCTTAGTTTCCACGTCTCACCTGACCCGGGCGGTGCAAACCCCAGTGCCCAGCTAGGGAGTAAAGCGCTGCGGCTCCGGCCCCGAGCTGCCCCCGCACTCGGCGGGGCCGCGGCCGCCGCTCGCCAAGGGCCTCCTGGGAGGGGACAAGTGCCCGGGACCGCCCCGGGCTGCGGGACAGCAGCGGGGCCGCTGCGCCCGCCCGGGCTCGGGGCCTGCTTGGTGCGCCCGCACAGAGCATCGCAGTTATTTCTATGAATTTTTCTCGGCGAAGGGCTGAGAGTGGGGGGGGGGATGTCGGGAGCTGCACACGCTGTTCGGCCCCGCACACGGCCCGCATCCCCCGTGCTGTCCGTGCGCGGGGAATTCAGCGCAGTCCCCCCGAGCATCCGCCGGGCACGCGGAGCTTCGGGATTTACAGCCCGACGGCCTCGCTGGGGCTGGTGTTGTGTCCGTGTCCTGGCGCCCCGCACGGCCCCGCTGCGGGGTCAGAGCGCGGGGGAGGAGGAGGCGGCTCGGGGCTGCGGCCGCGCCTCCGGGAGCCGCTCGTTATCCCCGGCCCGGTGCGCGTTCCCCCGCGGTACCGAGCTCCGCCCGCACTTTGGGGCGGCTGCAGCGTTTCCCTGCCCCTGGCGGTCAGTGGGACCCGCAGCGGGCCCGTCACCGGGTCAAGGTGAGCTACGGGAAGATGGGGAGCTTCTTACAGATAAACTTTCATGTGCAAGCGCTGTATGCAAACACTGAAAAACCCGCCAGGGAAGGAAGTTTCTGTGGAAAAAAAAGAAAAAAAGAGAGAGAGAAAAGAAAAGAAGGACTTAAGTTTTATCAACTTCCCCCTTCAAGTATTTTTTCCTTTTTTTTTTTTTTTTTAATGTATCTGAGCAAAACAAAATCTTCATTGCGTTGAGTCACAGGTGGTCAGTAGAGGATCAGCCGTGTCAGCTGCGCGATGGGAACTTTCAGGTGGTGAGAGAAATAAGTGGGGAATCCCTTCCACTTCTCAGGGATCCTCCAAATGCCTTTGAAATTAGCCAGCTCTGAGGATCACTGCCAGGCTCCACAAAGGCGTTCCCAAAGCCTGCAGCCAGTAAAACTTTGTGTAGGTAAAATTAGCTAAAGCCCTTCTGCTGAGACAACAGCCTTTGTTGTCACATGTGGTGGAGTTCTAGGATCTGTAACTATTTTTCTTAAAAGGTTTCCCTACTGCCCCAGTGAATGCATTACGCTACAGTAGCTCTGAATGGTAGCGCTTATTTCCTTCAAAGCTGCGGCCGGTTGTTTCTTCGAGGACCTCAAGTCCTTTCAAGGGAGGGTAAAAAGTGATGGCTGAGCGGGACTGAATCGCGCCGATAGATCTTACTTTACATCAGCAGCATCTCCAAAGGGCGCAGCCCCTGGGAGCGCGGCGAGTGCCGGGGCGGGCGCTGGTCGGGCCGAGCGGGGCTCAGCCCGGGGGAGATCTGACTGGGGCGAGCGGGAGGCAGGACAGCTCCGTAGCCTCATCCCTTCTCCGTCCGAGAGGGAAGGCAGAGCCCACGCCACTGACCGCGGGGACGCGCCGGGGCCCGGCTCTCCGGGCAGCAGCAGCGGCATCATCCCGCAGAGCCGCGGCCGGGCCGCGGCTCTCGGTGCCCGAGCGTAACTGGGAACTTGTTGGCCCCGGCAGGGGAGGCCGGGCGGTGCTCTCCGACCGCCGCGGGGCCCCGCGGGAGAGGAGCCGGCGCTGCCCCCGGCGCTGCCGGGAGACGGAGGGAGCACCC